>JAOPTO010002303.1:3423-263202 GCA_033822845.1 Tetrapedia diversipes
CGGGGTTTCCTTCGATGAGGTAAGGGATCGATCGTTAAGCATCAAGGGCGAGCGAGCGTTTCGTGAACGTTACAGGAACAGAGGAAAAGCGATGGTTTCTCTATGTGACGTGACGTTTGAACGTCGACCGTGTTAGGCGACACGGAAGTGCGTCGGTGTGCCGCGATAGATCGCCGTCGCGTGATTTGTAGGGCACGAGTTTTGCGCCAACGTTATCCAGGCCAGCTTCTAATCAACGCACGCTGCTTGTATGACGCTCGAGTGTACGATTTCCTGCAAAAGGGACCTTTTTAATAGAGGGGTCGTTCTTTTTTTTACTAGACGTGTTTCCTTGTAGACACTAGCATGAGTTTTGTAGCTTTATCGTAGCATACAGTGAAAATCTATTTTTCTAACTTTATGCGTAGGTATATACTAGGGAGATGTGAGAATAATTGAAAATTGTTAAATAATATTAAATAATATTAATAAAATTAATAATATTTATTAATATTGAATAAAAATATTAATAATATTTAATAATATTAAATAAAATAATAACCAATAACAATGATGATAGACGTTTGAGTTTAATAAGTCGTTGACCAGGGTATTCAACCCAACAGAGCCGTCGTATTCAGGCGCAGTTAAAGGGGATGTCTCTAAAGGTGATTTAGTAACCAGGCTCTATGCCAAATCATTACAACCCAATATTAACAATAATAATTAATAACTAAAACAAATCTATGGGCCCTACTTACAAATCACAAAAACATACGATCTTTCGCTATTTTCTGATCTCAAACTCCTCTCAAACAATTAGTAACTGAAACAAATATACAGGCGCTACATATAAGCCACGAAAAGATATGATCCTTCGATATTTTCCAAGCTCAAATTAATTCCTCTCAAACAATTAGCAACTAAAACAAATGTACAGGCGCAACTTATAAACCACGAAAAAAATACGATCTTTTGCTGTTTTCTAATCTCAAACAACCCCTTCGCAGACCACATGTTTGTAAAACATGATCACAAACAAGAAAGAATGAACGCGCCGACAAAACGAGCGGGAAGTGTTCCGCGTTATCCCATGAAAGGTGCGCGCGAATTTATGGTTCCCTATCTTTGCCGAACTCTTATCAGGGACAATATTTCGCGATCAGTGGCCGCGCGGGGGCGTACGTGCAGGAAGCGGCACCGATACTTTGTACGTCGATATCGCGTGTCGAGTCGTAAGGCAAGCGGAGGAGTTCCTTTACATGCGGCAAGGTGGGCTCCTTTCCGTGGCTCACGTTCCCCCGCCGGTGCACACGTGATCCCGTGGCGCAGCAGGCCTCACACGTGAAACGGCACGCTTATGCCGGGCACGCATGCCTCATAAATAATGGCGGCTGTTGGCGCGGGAGTTCGTTCGCGGAAAGTAGCTTCGAAAGCAACTTACAAGTTCCGAACGATATTGCGTTATTACTGTCTCTCTCTCTCTCTCTCCTTCTCCCTCCCCCTTCCTCTCTCTCTCTCTTGCTGTTGCCAAGATCGAAGAAGGTCTTTGATTCGATGCGAAGTATCTCAGACCGCGTGGGGAAATGCGTGTTAGGGGGGAAAGCGTGTTTGGAAGCTCTTCGACGTTGAGTTTACGGTACCGGTGGCTGGTTTTGAGACGTGCCGGGAGACAAGTTTGTAAATTGCTTGGATGGATCTGAAGTGGATCGTGTTCGAGGGCTTAATTCTGTGTAACCAGGATTTTGCAGGATTTTGTTTACGGCCAAAGACGCGGTAATTGAGATTCTGCGATAATTCCGAGGAAAAGTTCTTTAAAAATTGGGAAGGGTAATTTTAATGCCGTCGAGAATGGCGGGGAGAGCGATTTAACTGTTGGATTAATTTGAGAAGGATTTAAGGAGAAGGGAGGAAAGAGAGAATGGGAGAAACGCGGCGAATTTACGAGGAAAAAGGGAATAAGCTGAAACAGGGCTGAAACTGGTGAGAAACAGGGAAAGCTTTGGTAATAAACAAGGTTCAGCAAACGAAGAATACGGGGTGGAAATAAGGAAGGATTAAAGAGCAAACAGCTGTTAAAAGGAAAAGGTGAAATTGGAACGAGAAATGAAAAAGAAATAGGCGGTGCTAGCGGATAAACAGGTTTTAGTTTATACGAGAATTACGTGAGAACGAAATCCGTAGGGGAGGAAACTGTGGAAATACTTGGGAAACAAACGTCGGGAATAAAAACGAGTTAAAGCAGCCAAAGCAACTAAACAAACAAAGTAGTCAAGCATTAGATACCGTTGTTTCTATTTATTTATTTCATTCGATCGTTTCAATTGTTCTCAACGATACAAAAGAGTGTAGCTTGTTTCACGAGATCATATTTTCTGAAAAATATGAGCGTACTTGAATTAGATTGATATTAGAATAAAAAAAATGATACTGTTTCAATGTTACCGACTGGCAAGATGTTAATTCTGATATCGTAAACTTGATCGAAAACTGTCTCGCTAAGGATAAAAGAAAGCCGAGTGAACGAGAACCGAAAACAGGGTGAAATAAAGTTAATGGTTATTTCGGAAATAAAAGGAAACCGAGCGTCGAACAGATTATAGGGGAAGTTAAGAGCGCGTAAAATCCCGAACTGGAAACCCAAATAGACAGATAAAACAAGAGGGATATAAAGATTGACAGCGTGCTGTGAAACCGTCAGGGTGGACGATGGTCGAGGGGTGATCGACGAAAATGGGAATGGCAACGTTCGAGCGGAAGATCGGATAGAGATTGCTTCACGTACAGAACTCGGTTCTCCATTTGCATGTTGCCTATAAGTTGGCGGAGTTCATTGCACTTTCAACCCTTACACGGTTGGTTCTATGTCTCACACAAATTACAGGTTTACGTTTTATTGACTGATAAGTCTAAAATTCAAGTAGCAGAGACATTTTATTAGTCGATAGGCAAATTGTTATTTCTTCGTTAGAATTAAAACTGTCATTGTGGAGTTTTGTTTTTTGTAAGATTTATACCTGGCAATGTCTGATATTAAGGGTTTAATATAAAAAAAAGTGTTTAATATGAAAAAACGGGCTATAATATTTTTCATTAATTTTAAACTGCTCTTTCAACAGTTTTTAGACTTAAGTGTAAAATCTTAAATCCTGTCTTATTGTTTATATATAACCAGGTGATCAATTTTACGTCGTGTTACATTTTTCCATTCTGTGATAATTTTAGAGAATTTAGAGAATTACGAATTATTAAATTAATTTAGAGAATTTTATTTCTCTACTTTTCTTGCTTTGATCCGTCATTTTCTCTTCTGTGTATTACTATTATGGCGTATGATTATGGTTGAAACAAAATCTAAAGAAGAGATTGTGTTTATTCATTGTACAAGTGGTCTTTAAATAATTTCTTGGGATCCTCGGCAGAACAAAATTTTTCTTTCGAGACCTCACGATGTCGTTTGTGACGCGTGGAAGCACTTTTCACGTTATTCTTTCATCGCGCCGTATTTCATTTTGATCGATCGTTCCGCTGTCTTAACAACGAAACAATTAACCCGTTGCGTTCAATCGACGTCGCTGCAGCAATATTTATGCTTCTGTTCGCGACAAACAATATCCCTCCTGCGTTGCATCGGGTTTGTTTGAGAAATGCAATGCCTCGCTCGTCTCGTTTCGCGTGCTGTTGGTTTGCTTTTTGGTTGTTTCTCTCCAGCTGCAAACACAGGGCTGTAGGGGTGCGCCGATATGGACATTGCGGAGAAACATACACCAAGTGGGAATATATAGCTCGTGTAAAAAATATGAGGGCAAACAATTTTCGGTACGTAAAATTATAAACGGAGTCACTGTTTGGTATCACGGATTGTAGCTTGTCGTTATTGTACTCGGTTACATTTCCTGTTCGCATACTGTATTGAAGGAACACGACGTCGAGCTAACAAAATTATTTAAGCGTTTATTTATAGTCTTTATAAGGAAATGTCTTTCTTCGTCTCTTTATTATTTTATCTATGCTAGACTCTTCTATTATTATCTTTGTATTATTATTTTATCTATATTAGACTCTTCTATTACTATCTTTATATTATTATTTTATCTATGTTAGACTCTTCTATTATTATCTTTATATTATTATTTTATCTATGTTAGACTCTTCTATTATTATCTTTGTATTATTATTTTATCTATGTTATACTCTTATATTATTATTTTTAACACTTAGCCAACCGAATAGGGAGATCACCCCTTCTTTTCACAGCAAAAGTGCTGCCATTGATTCTATTTACTTTTGTTATTAGTTAGTCTTGAACTGGTGTTGATCACAGTTCGTCAAATGCATTTTCTGCTTTTCCAAAGCACAATTTTTAATCAATTCGTAATACACGATAAAGATTGTTCGGTTAGGTGTGACATCGTGCGGTTAGCTAAATGTTAATGTGCTCCCGACCGGTGAAGTTTTAAAAGAGAATTAAATAATTTCTAGTTATATTATAATTAGTTAAGAATATTGTTACATGAAATCGTTGCAAGTTGTGAATTTGACGAATCATGAAACGTTGAACGAACCAAGCGATTATTTAACAATGTTCGAGTTACCTTATCCTCTGTAACGAATTCTTGAAGTCTCCTCCAGTCCATGTGTTTCTCCTGCACCCCACATTTAACCGCAGCCAGGCCACGTGTACCAACATTGCTGCTCGTAATAATTGATGAATGGAAACAGACATACATATGTATTCCCACCCGCATTAATCTTTCGCTGGCGCTTTATCGAGGGTGGAGAAATAGTTTCGAGTAGTCCACCGACCATTATTCACCTTACCCGGCTAATGATTATTTACGATAACGGTCGTAACGAGACGCAAAAAGGTACAGGGACGTATTTTCCCGCGCGGGGGCAGAAAGCGACTCGTTAATATTTTATACGGATTAAGTGAAAGCAAGAATCCACCCTTGACGAAGTGTTCCGTGTTGTACGATCGTCTGTGTGTTCCATGCTCTTGAACACAAGTCGATATTAATTAGGACTGTTCGTGTTTGCTCGAGGCGTGGTTCACGATGACAGTTGTTCTGTCATTTCTTGAGCAATCGGTTATTATGTTGATTAAATACGGCGATTTCGATGATTACTGTAATTTTGTTAGCTTGGCCGAATTTCATTAAGCTAGGTACTGTGCGCAGGAAGTGGAAATTATTAATTCATACAGTGACTCTTTCTATTTCCCCTTTTTAAGTTAGGGATAACACTTGCCATGTGCATATTACTTAACAATTAAAGAAGGGATAAAATATTAAATATATTAGTCTAGCAAATAGTAATATCAGGAAGTATACTAAAGACACCACAAAATAAAACTAATTATTATTGTTTAACTAATAATATATTATTGAATTACTTCTACAAATTACCATAATAATTTTTGTTAATTTAATTTATTATATAATATTTTAATTAGTAAAAGATATTGTAAGCACATATATTAGATGAAAAAGAAGCGCAGAGAAAACGATACATCGGTAACAGGAAAATTATAATAACAGATATATATATAAAAAAAAAGAGTACAGAGTGATCAAACAGGTTATCCAACGTCCTCTGACATGATTGCATTAGGAACACGCGTACCAACAATTTATTTAAGAATTTAATTTTCCTCTGATTTGTAATATCAAACCCTGTGTTCAATGAAACCAGCTAGAGTCTGTATCTTTCACGATTTACAAACGCATTAAAATATTTAACCGTCGTTGGCTAATCTTGTATATAAAAAAGAGGAAACGGCGATGCTGTAATTGAAAGGTGCCGCTGGTCAGTTAACGTCGTGGCAGATTTATAAAACCGAACGCGTTCAGTTGCCGGTAATAATCGGTGCTCGTCGGTTCAGCAACAGCCGGCAATTAATTTAATGCTACTTTCGGAATAATACCACACGTTAATTACGAAATATGTTTTCGTTCACCGATTGAAGTGTGCACGGAGAACCGATTAACGCTGAACGAGGAGAAGCTGGTCAAACAACGCGTTTAAACGTTACTTTCCCGGGAATAGTGCGTAATAATAGGAAAGGTTTACCGTTGAAACGTATAAAACGGTTCGATTCGCGTTCCGTTGCGAACAAAATCGTAGCCGTTATTGCAATCTTGTTCATTGCAAACACATTAAGATGCTGTTTAAATGCGTGGGTACAAAGCTTGAAGAACAACCGCGTTTTCTGCTTGGACCAAGTCTGCAATGGTCCCTTTTTTTTTTAGGTGACCCACCGTGGGACACTGGAAGGTTACTCTTCTTTTATACGACCACCATCTTTTTTTTTTAACTACACATCATGCGTAGATGGGAGTTATTCTTTTTTTAAAGGGTCTGGTTACCCTTGCACATTTTTATGAAAACACCTCCGGAACTTCTCTGTTTACGAGCAGCGAATCTAATTTCGAGGATAATTTAGGTTTTATCGTTTGTTATTTTTCTAATAATAGGGAAGCACATTTTGGTGCTTTAGAACGATGGAATACGGTGGTGTAAGGTTGCGTTCTTAAATTTCAGTCCAGTGTTAAATAAAATGGTACGATTGACCGATGCTCCGACTTTTCGGTATTCAAGCATACATTTGAATAAAATTAACAAAATTTAGGAACTGCTGCTTGAAATATACTTTTGTTTCGTCGTTCTCAATATCGTTCGCTTTATCCTTCCACTCGCTCTACCACGCCGCACTGTGCACAAAGTCCTATCGAAACCATAGTCAACGCACGCGCGAGTAGCTTTAAAAAGTTCGCCGAGCAGCAACACCAACGCACACGTCACAAAATCGAATCGCAGTCAGTTCAAAGACGCAATGGGGCATCGATAAATGTACGGTTCTCGGGACGAACTCGCTTATCGCGCGGTCCTACCCGGGGCGAACGCGGAAACACGAGAGACCCGATAGAGCGATCAAATGGTGAAAAAAAAAAGCGCGGCAGGGAATCGAATAAAAGGTTAAGCTTTGCTTTTTATTCGATGCTAAAGCTTTCCAGAAAGCCGCGCCGCGTAAACGGATCCGGTCACCTGTGTCAACTGCGCGGGTTCCCAGTTTTTCGCGTCCTCTCGCCTCTATCTCACAACTTTCGAAATTCTTCTCGCGATACGAAATTTTCAGCTTATCAGCGAGAACAGACAGGGGGGAGGAGGAGAAATTGAGGAGAGGGCAAGAAATTGAAGAGAGAGGGAGAGATTGTGGAGAAAGAGATTGAGGAGAGAGAGAAGTTGAGAAGAGAGAAAAATTGGGGAGAAAGAGAAATTGAGGAGAGAGAGAGAGAGATTGAGGAGAGGGAGAAATTGAGGAGAGAGAGAAATTGAGAGAGAGAAGTTGAGAAGAGAGAGATTAAGGAGAGGGAGAGAGATTGAAAAGGGGAAGAGAGATTGATAAAAGAGAGAAACTGAGGAGAGAGAGATTGAGTAGAAGAAGAGATTGAGGAGAGGGAGAAATTGAGGAGAGAGAGAAATTGAAGGGAGAGAAAAATTGAAGAGAGAGAGAGAGATTGAGGAGAGGGAGAGAGATTGAAGAGCAAGAGATTGAGGAGAGAGAGAGAGAGATTGAGGAAAGAGAGAGATTGAGGAGAGAAAGGAGAGGAGGAAGGAAGGGTAAAACAAGGTGATTTTTCACCCGTACGAAACTCTGTTCACGAGCAACGCGTCCCGCAATCGTAAACATACCGAAGGTTCGACGAAGCGTCGCGACGCCCAGGATTCCGGAACCCACGGATGCCTGGAATTCCGAAACGGAGCTTGGCCCGCGCTATTCGACCACATTCTTTGTCTCACGTGACGGTAAGTTTCGGGGCCGCCACTTTTATCGGGGGTCGTTCTTTACTGACGGATGTTTCGTTGTTCCCTCTCGGGTATTAGGAAAAAGACATACACCTTAGACCAAAAGTTTGACATCGCTGCGTGGAATGAAAGGCATTCGGAGGAATACAAAATTTGGAGAAAGAAGAATTTAGAGCGATACTAGCTTGGGAAATTAAACGTGTCAGAAGTTATCGGTGTTAGTTGATGACAGTATGTTGATGTTAGTTATCAGTGTTGCGAAGTTGTCAGCATTGATTTTGAAATTAGCGAAGAATTTAGTAGCAGTAGAATGAAAGAAACTTTTGTAAGTTAGAATGTAGAAGTAGGTGAAAGTTTTGATTATGTTATGATATATTTGAAAGTAATGAAATTAGCCTTATTTTTTGGTAAAAACACTGTAAATCAAATTTTCTTTTTCCCCTATAGAATTCATACTAATGCTGTTTAATAATTCTAATTCCTATTTTATAGGGAAGATTATTGTTGTAATAATGGTCTAAAATTAAGGAAAGTTTTGTAGAAGCATCTATACAAGAACTTTTGAGTAGCAGTATACGCGCATACGTATGTCGTAAGCGGAAGCAAATGACTTCTACTTTCTGGCGAACGAATTTCGGAGGACGGAGAATTCTAATTTCCGTGCAGCTTCGCTGGTTTGCGAAATAACCTGCTGCGGATGGCAGACGAATTTTATTGTTAGGCTACCGTGTAATTACTCTTTGAACTTGTTCTTACGACGGGACCAGTTCATTTCTTTTACGTGTAGATTTTTCAACAGTTTCAACAAATGTGGTTAAATTTATATTATTCCAGTGCTATGTTTCCTTCAATCTTTCTTAACTGCAATAATATAATGCAGATTAGAATTACTGTTAATACTGTTTAGAAAAAAAAAATAAAATGTTAAAAAATATAATTTATTGACCGACTAATATACAATTATTTTTGGATTTTATAACTGGAATGAAATAATTCTTCTGTTCGGTACGATTAATTTATATATGTATATGCAAATTTTGTCGATTAGAAATTTGTAGGTACTTTAGCGAACAACACCTGTCATAGTTGTTCTATCGATATTAAAGTGACTTTAAGTCGATCGTGCGTCAATTTACTCGCGATACGTCAATAAAAGCGTCGACGCGTGTTGATTAAACGATACGGTTAATCGTTCGGAAACTAGGCACGGTTTCACTGAACACGAGTACAAATTGGCGAACGATCGTCGGTATTTTTTTACATTTCCGAGCTTTGCGTTTGGACCTCTGTTCTGCCGCGCTATCGATTGGCAGGTATTTTTTTTCCCTGAAAGCTCGACAAAGAAGTGTACTTTTAATTCCAACAATTCGATTATTAATCTTTTCTCACGTGAACGAAAACAGCACTATCCTTCATCTTTTTGAAATCAATTGAAATAACTGAATAAATAAATAAATAAATTTATTATAATTTCTCCAAAAAATAATGTTGTAGTGTACCACGTAAAATAATATAAAATCACGTAGCAATTCGCTAATTTATTCACCTCCATTCTATCCCCCTTTTCCGTCGCACGAAACAAAAAGCTATATCCTTTACAATTAGCAGCCTCTCTTTATCAAGAGAAAAAAAAGGACGAGGAGGTGCAAATAATTTCCACGAGAATTACACATCCTTGGGGAACAAAGCTGACTAATTGCAAACTGCCAAAGTACATTTTTCTCAGGCAGGAGCTCGCGAATGTCCTTTATTGTGAGGCGGCCTGTAGATCCTGTCGGCCCGGAGGGGTCGGGGCGAGGGTAGCGGGACGCTAGAAAACGGGTAAGGACCATCCTGGGAGCGCTTCGTCATCTCTGATAACTCTTCGTGGTCCTCCAGCCCCGTGGAATCCCTTGGCTTCCTAACTGCCAGCCCCTTGGAACCACCCTCGCCGCGCAGTTATCTCGAATCCTTCGAGCGCGATCAGACACTTCGTGGCTGACGGTCCGTTCTTTCGGAAACGGGAGAAAAGGGGGGGAGGAAAAAAAAGATGGAGGAAGGGACTGGAAACGAGCCGGTCTGGAGATTAAAAATTCCACGGGATGATAAGGAAATTTTTTTATCGCAATCGTCTTCCTGCGAGCAGAAGTTCTTTCGGTGCATTACGCGAGGTTAAGTTGAGATTTATAGAGTATCTGTGAGCTCGTTTAATTTTAGTTGGTTGGTACTGGTTAAATACCACGTTCTTGGTTGTTCAGGCTCGCGCCGTTCTTGTTGACAGGAGGGATTTTTTCATGATATCCTGACGAAATTACAGTGGGGTCGAAAACGATGAGTTTTAAGTTATTCAGAGATCAGGTTAAAGTGATTGCGTAATTAGGATCAGAAAATTGTGCGGCGCAGGTAGAATTTTAATTTTAATTTTTTTCAATACATACGTATTCGGGTTTCCATAAATCAGCGAGAAGAATTTTAAAAAGTTGAAGGAAATTTGTAAGGAATTAGAATTTGAATGAGGCGTTACTCATCCTAAGCTTATGGTCTTTATTCAGAAGTTAATCGTATTTTAATTACAGTCACAGGTCAACTGTACTTTTGAGCCTTTTAAATCGTCATGTTTCAGATTGAGTTTGGGTAAATTAGCATTTTAAAAACGGCAAGAAAAGATCTACGATTGCTGACGAATATCTTTCAGTAATACATTAACCGCCGTCAGTTTTAATCTTGTTGATCCCCGTAATGTGTAAAATACCATGGCCGGGTTCCGCTGTGGTGAGAGAGTAATAGCTGCTTTGCACGCAGTCAAAACAAGATCAAGAGTATTTATAGAGGAAGCAGCGTTACTCTTGTTGTCTACTCGTAAATTACTATTCTTAACTGACCATTATTTAATCCGCCAACTAACCGCGAGCGTGAACACGGTTTTGTCTATACCCCCACGTTGAACCTGTACTCGTGATACCATGAAAGAGGATTTAAATAACCCAAGGTAATTCAGGTCAAGTAGTTCGACTGCAATGTATGTCCTCCTTCGAAAATTAATCGCTTTTTATGTAATTAGGGTAAAAGGTGAAGAGAATCTATGCGTATGTAAATCATTTAGGAGTTGATAAGCTTGATTAATAATTCATAAAATTGTTGTGCAATTGATTGCTGTATGAATTGAAAAGGAAAGAAAAGCTCAGAAAATTATTTATTATATTAATAATACTCACTTTATTTATACTACATAGTTCCACATTTGTTTCATCACACTTTAACACGTTTGTCGCCCAGCGTGATTCGGCCGAGTTTCTTCGTTGGGCCCAAATTCAATTGCATAAGAAACTGGGTTAAAAAAATAAAAATTGTAACTTTTTATTTTTATTTTATGTATTTTATATTTGTATATATTATACTTCAATGCTTATTCCATTGAATTCCTTTAAAAATTCCAATTTAAAATCCTATTCAATTTTAAGAAAAAGAACGTCACCCAAATATGGGTGACATGGCGACGAACGTGTTAATAAACGCTAAGATTTGCATCTTTAAATAATCGAAACAGAGTTTCAGCATTGATTGACCGTATTTCATTCAAATTCTCATTCAATTTTCACTCCATATCATTTTTTTTTTTTTTGCTCTACTTCTCTTACAGTAGTTTATACCTCGCAGCACCCAAAATAATTCCGTTTCGAAACTATAATATAACTGTCCGATCACTTTTAAACGATATCAAACGTTAAATAAATAAATAGAAAACAGGGTGAAAGGAAATAATTTCGCGAACGAATCCGGTGCGGCCATTTTTAATTCCTCCCTTTGCCGTCGCCCTCGAAGAAGCCAATGAAACATCGTTGCACGGGTTCGCGGTGTAAGGTGCGGACATAAATTTCGAAGTGGCTCGATACACTGCGACCGGGGCTGTTTATCAGGGCTCTTTCACCTACCGGAAGCGAGGCGTAGCCCCGGGATCTATTAATTTTGGCGTAACGGTTCACTAACCGCCAACAGATATCCGGCGGAATCGAAAGAAGAAACGTCGGTCGGCGGTGCACCGTGTTTTCCCTCTTTCGGCCAACCGGAAACAGCAACGTATAGTGGGAGCGGGAATCGGGGGAAAATATGGTTTGACAGCGAAGATTTTAAAGTAAAATAAGATGGCGGCGCATTAACATACACATACTGCCGTGGAATTTTATTCGACCATTTTGCGTTCCGTGGAAACCTCTCTCTCTCTCTCTCTTTCTGGAAACAGCCACTGGTACGTTATGGAATTTCATGCTTTCTTCTCCGGGACAGCGCCAGTATTTTTACAGAAAACAACGTAAACTTTCGGAATAGCCTTCTCTTGTTTAATACGAGTGCACCGCCAAGCGAAGAATAAAAATTTCTATTTCTTGAACAATCGACTGCACTCGCTAAACGGCGGTGAAGAAAGACTGCCCTGGATGAAAATAGTTCTTAACCGTTTGCGTAACAGAGGGTTTTCAAAAAACACGGTCGAAAAACGCCAGGAAGCGCGATCGCGCTCTTTCGAGTATGTGTCGAAGAAAGTCGAGGAGCGCGACAGTGCTCCTTTAATTATGTATCGAAATATTATTTGTTCTTCAAATTTTTCATATTTTTAATTTGTAACTTATTTTATATAGTACTATTATATATATATATTATTAATAAATTAATATATATATTGTATAAATTTATTATTATATATTATGTGAGCGCATTGTCAATTGTCTGGATCGGTCAAATGCGCTGGATTTTTCTCGACACGAAATCTGAAGAGCTCGAAAGTGGCCCGCGGTACGCAAACGGTTAAGAAATTCTCGTTCGTAATTGATCTCTGTATTCATAATTCGCGTTTATTAATTCTTGTAAGTGTACGGTGTACACTATTTTCTGGGCAGATAGTTATATTTTAATAAAAATGTTGAGGCAATAGACAGCGAAGGATTCATCTTTCTCCATCCTGAAATTCCACAAGGAAACAGAGGAATTAAACTTATACCGAGACGAAGCAATAATCTGTAGTTAACCATAAATTTGTCGAGTTAAAATCTCTGTCTACAACGTGCGACGGTTTTTGTAGCAGCAAAACATATGGTAAAGCTTTCGCAGAAACGATAAGATCCTTATTAACGCGACCAGCAAGAAATTGACGACCAGAGGCCCGTTATTAAAGGAGAACGGGCACGTTCAAGCAGGCGTTGCTCGCTTCCGGTCACCAGGAAAACGAATTTGCCTTAATTCAAATTGCCCCGCGAAACAGAAGAACAAGACCCGCCTCGGGTCATCAATCACCTTAATGGAACAAACTCTGACATCGTACTTACCCAACCTCGTTTCGTAGCGCGCATTCATCTCAATGCTCGTTTATTTAACCATGTGCTTGATGGCCAAGGCGAAGACGGACTAGTTGCGTCGGAATTAATTCGCGAAGCAATTTTCTCGTTTGTCGGCGTTATTATAGAGAGATCAGATTTAAATGGATTCGCTGTTTCGAGGATCATTTGTTACGTTATTAACGGCTTTAAGATCTGATTAACGCGTTCAAGGCTTAACTACGCGCGATTTAATCGTAAAGGGTAACTCTCCTGTAAAAGGAATACTTCTAAAGCTTGTGTGTGAGAATGAGTTTACGAATTCGTTTCTGTTTGAAGATCTTGAAATTCAAAAAAATTTGAAGATCTTGAAATTTTCCATATTTTACTAAAATCTGATGTTTTTATTTTTCTCTTCTTACATTGATTAATAAAGTGTAACTAGTGATTATCTTTATCGATCCAAAGAATTTAGTTGTATAAAGATTTCGTACACAAGGTGATGTGAAGCTTGAGGGAATAAAGTTATAAATTTGGAATCCTGCAAACTTGGGAAAATAAATGATGTCTTTCCTTAAAAGGAATAAAATGGAACGCGTACACGTTTGAATTCCTATTGATCTTCATCTCGGCTGATACATCATCACACTAATTAAATACTTAACCCTGATTCGTGTGAGTGTTACTGTTGCCCTCCTGGCGCTAGTATAACAATTTTTTGTTCTTCAATTCCATCCACGAGCTCGGTATCGTATAAGGGGAAAGGGGAAACAGCCAGATGGCCGGGAAAATTTCATTCGTCTCTTGGTGAAATGGAAAAATGGCGGAGGTTAAAGTACTCCCAATAGCATGGGGATGTTGCCAGTAATAACATCGTGGAAAATAGTGGTCCGAGGCGAATGGCTGTTGATCCGGAGGTCGACTGCTTGCTACCAGACGCAGTAGTATCTGCTACGTACTGTAGCTTCGGTGTTTGTGGAAGGAAGTGGTGAAATGCGGCTTAACCCTTCGATACCTGCGTCAGAGATAGCTTACCTTAGAAATAAAGGAATTCTATCTCATCTTGCTTATTATATTCGAAACCGTTTGCGCTTGTTTGCTTTCCATAAAAATGTGATCAATTTGCATTACTTTCAAACTACGTATTGTACTTACAGGGCTCGATCTATAAATGTATAATTCTTGTATCATTTGGAAGTTCACGTTTTATTTGTTCTCCAAATTTTCCCTAGATCTGCGTAATCAAGAAGTACGGTACGATCAAATTTACTTTTCTTGGAAAAGTTTTAAAAATTCAACGCATAAGGTGCTAAAAGAATCAACGTGGGTTAAACGATAGGAATTTTATCTCGTCGTTTAAATTCCATAAAATTAAACGTTACATTAAAACGAGTGACCTGAACGATAACCTTAAGATATCACTGGAATAGTCGCCAATAGTCTTCAAAATTGGGATTCACACGAGATAGAAAGGGGTCGTTGAGGGGTTAAACCGAGAAAGCGTACGATATCTGTGCCGATGGTGAAACTCGATCCACTTCCGGGTCCCTGGGTTTCCAGGCGGGTTGCGGGGATCACGGGCAATCGCCGCACCTTTGTTTCATTTCGTTAGCCGCCGCCGATCCATAAAATCCTAGCCCCAGCGATTACCAGAGCGGAAGGAACGCTTGTACGATTCTCGTGTGTTAGTGGGAATTGGAGAGAATTGAAAGGATTGTAAAATGATAGCAGAGCGAGATATTGAGGTAACCGTGTGAGGGGTTTAGGATAGAGATTGTCTGAGCGGTGAAAATCGGGTTTCTAAATTGTACAAGGGGGATAGATACAAGGTTATGGTGCATTCGCGGTGGTTACGCGTGAAAAAGATTGCAAATCGGATAATTTTTGCTGCTGTATCGAATAGTGGTAGAAGTATTAAACTATTTGTGGTTATAGTAGGAAATTTTCAGTTATGGTATTAGTAATTTGTAAAGAGTCGAAGCAATTTTATAGCTCTTTCCTGGATTGTATTATGAGTTGATCGTTATATTAATCATGTTCCCATAATATTTGTTTCGTGTAAGACAATTATTCGAGGGAATCGAATTCACTGAGTTACAAGTTTGGTTGACCTAACAATCTATCATTTGTAATGAATTATACCGTTATAATTGTTACAATAACCGTAGTCTTCTTGACAACAGTAGTAAAGTAGCGGATATCGTTGATACGTACTACTGGCAACCGGGAAAAATTCAATTCTCCCCCAAGCTAACATTGATAATTACGACAAGGGAAAGTAAAACTCCCAATAAAACCAGCAATTCATCAAGCCTTATCACCAGAGAGGCATACCTAATTAACCCTGCCTCGTTAATCTTACCTGTCGCTCCCCGGCCGCGATGAAAGAGCACCGAAACAAGTTCAAACAGTTTAAACTTACCATTCCCATTCATAAGCTATCGCCGTCGCCTTCCCGGGACTACGGTCCAAAGACCACGTTCCCGTTCCCGTGGACACGTCGAAGTTTCCAGGAACTTGGTCCGGGATCAAACTCTTCCTTAAGCGTCGCCGAGGCGGGCCTCGCGCGCACGTGCGCACGCTCACAGTGCAGCCTCATCCGCCCCGCCATTGTGTTCGCGCGAACTACGGCGTGGCCTAGTTGGCGAGCTGGTAAATTAACAATTAAACTGTAACAGGATTTTCAGTCGCCTATCCACCGGAAATGCAATACCTGTCGCCTCTTTGGCGTCCTTAGGAGCGTGGATAATTAAACGCAACTCCGTATGACCGACGTGAGCGCGATTCTCCACCCTCTCTCACCCTCGACCAGCCGTTGGCTTCCTGTTGCCTCTGTTTGTCTTCCACCCTCTCTACCTACCCTCATTCTCTTTCTGTCCTCTATCACACACTATCTCTCTTTCTCTCTCTCTCCCACCCTCACTCTCCCTCTCTCCCTCTCTCTATTTCTCTTTCACATACATATATTCATTCACTCATTCACTCACTTATTCACTCACTCACTCTCTCTCTCGCTTTGTCTCCTTCTCTCTCTCTTCCTGTCTCTCTTCCACTCTCCCCCTCTTTCTCTCTCTTTTACACATACAAACACTCGCTCACTCACTCTCACTCACACACACTGTTTCTCTCTCCCTCTCTCTCCCACTTTCCCCCTCACCATCCCTCTCTCTTTCACACACACACATATACACTCACTCACTCTCGCTCACGCACACTGCCTCTCCCTCCCCTTGTTTCTGTGAGAACACAGCGCAACGGGTCTCCGTCTGGAAATTGGAATCCCGTAATTTATGGCGCTCGCCGAGGAGAGGACAGTTGGATTAATGTTCAGCCGCTGCGAGAGGCATCGCGAGCTGCTCGACGCGTATCGTTATCTGGGGAAATCGAGCTTCCGCGAGGCCGCGCGCGCGTCCGTCGATACTCGCGAGATATCGGCCGGTCGCGCGGATTGCTTTCCGCCGTCCGCCCGGCCTGCGTCGCGCGGGAAACGAGACGATAGCGTGCTGAAAATTTGATGGTGGAACTTCACGCCGGGAGGAATGGAAATTTACGGCTTCGTCGTCGGGGCGGTTTCTGGGGGGGAAGGCGGAACGGGATACAAACGTTCGGACGAATTGGACGAGATTGTTTCAGCGAACTAAGGACAGGAGGGGGAGTGTAGCTGAAGGATTTCATTCGAAATGTCGCCGAAAAAATGTAGATTTTAGATAACGTCCGACAGTGTTCAGTGGGGTATTAGGAAACTCGCGAAACATGTTTTTAAAATGTATGGCTTATCTATTATGATACAAACTACGTTTGGTGTATCCAATTTTTGGCATCGTCAGGTGTGCATCTTTCGAATTAATTACTCTGCATGGTGTACATCAATTTATCGTCGACGGAGAAGTTAATTCGTATAACCTCCAGGTTATATTAGTCCAAGTTATGAGGATCACGACAAGAGAAATGTACCATTATGGAATGGCAAAGAGATTTACCTCTATGAGGTCATTTGTGATAGTCCAAGTTACCAGTTTTATACGCGAAAGACTGATTCTAAGAGAACAAAGAAATTTTACTCTCGAAGCTACGTCGTATTGCTCCCCGTTATTCTAAAACCCCGCAGCTTCTTGGCGCTGAACACGCTCGTACACCGTCTTCGGGCTTTTCCAATAAAATCGACGACCCGGTTAAGAACTCCAGGAGCGCAATCTTCTTAAGCAGCTTACGCGTACGAGGTATCGAATGTATTGTTGCCGTCCCATTTGCAAGTGAACTGTGCGAATTCCGCGATTACGTTACTGTTAATTCCGCAGGCACCGTCCCGAAGACACGAGCGTTCAGCTCGTAACAGCTATCGGCTTTTCGCGGTAAGAACGTTAGCCGCAAGCGTTTACTGCGAAACGAGAATTTGCCCCCTTTTGCACGCTCGATTCATTTAAAGTTCCCCGGCAAGAACCGTTCTGAAAATTGTACAATCAGGATATCTATTAACGTAATGAATCATCGCGCTTAGTCGAACGAGAATTGCCCCGTTTTCGCCTCCTTCGGCCATTAATTCGGGGAACGTCTCTCGCAACCTGCATCGATTCCCGCCTTCCGAAAAGGAAGCAGATGCTCGAAACGGCGTTCACCGGCGATATTAATTTCATCCGTGGCTGTAGTTCGGCGAATTCGATTTTATCACGCGCATGAAAATTTGCATTCGTTATTATGCATGGCTCTATTACGGCGCCTCCCTTCCTCGCGTTGTTTAATTCCGCTTTCGTTTCGATAGAGTCGACCGTTTCCGTTCGCGAGGCATACAAAATTTTTGTAATTCCCCGTTTCGCGGTGCCACGATTTTCTCGACGAGAATTTTCGAAACGAAATTTAGCATTGTCCTGCGCGATTTTAATCCTCGAACGCGAATTATTTTTATCGCTTTAACGCGCCCGCTTTGAATTGCCGTTCGTTTCGCGGGGCCGCCTCTGTGAACGCGAACGAAGCACGTCCAGCGTATAAGGGAAACAATGCATCGAACGTTGAGAAAAAAAAGCTGCGGAACGAGTTAATTTTTACAAATTAATAACTTCCACAATGATTTACGCGCTCCAATTCGTCGAACGAATACGAACACTTGCCGTAACGTATCAACGATTACAATTTACATTTAACGATTAATTATTCGATTATCCAGGATTATTAATATTTATACATGCATAACATTTGCATGTCGACACGAACAGTTATATCTTTTCGTATTAATAAAGCTGTAACGTGCGATGGTATACTTCGATAAGGATAAATCGAAAGGAAACTCGAAAGGAAATCATTCTCTTTCGTTCGACAATAATTTTTTAAGCTCTGTGGCCTACAATACTCAAGAGAAATACGGAGTGAAGGAAAAACGGTGTACTAAAGGAATTAGATATCGTTCGAGGCTCGACGCAGCTCAGAAAATCTTTTTCCTCCCTCTTTTATTTCCCCAATCTTTGAGGACGTCGAGGCGGTAGGCCTGTGAAAGGGATTTTGGGCCGGAATTTCATCCTCGAGTCTTGAAGCGATCAAAGCTAGTCGCGCGATAATTTAATTAATCATATTTTAATAAAGTTTATTTTACAGTGAATCATTGTTATTGGTTATTTATTTCCATAATGTTTAATTTGAAGTAAGAGTATAATTATGGTTTGTGTCTCCTCGTTTACGGTATGGCGGTCGGGGCAAGTAAATTTCCGACTGATTGCTGAACAATAAAAACTAAGTAAAGCGACAATAAAAACTAAGTCACTCAGTGAATTTTAACGAGAATACGCCATAGTTATTTTATTTCTCCTTAGTACCCTTTTTTCTGCCCATATCTAGCATTCGTGCGGGCATTATTGCATATCCGCAATTTTCTATTTAAATTTAACGCATAACGTCTCCACAGCTCTCCGTCACATTGCAATCATCGTAGGCGTGCGAAACAGATAATCGTTCCTCCAGACACGCGTTCATTTTATTGGCCGTTCTCAAGGTATCAAGCGTTTCATGGTAACTGTTTTCGATCCCATTCAGGGGACCATTAGCCAATGGTATTTATCCCCGTTTCCTATCACGCGCTCAAGGGTTAATGGAGACCGGAATGAACGGGACGACTGCCACGTTAGCTCGAAATCGTGTTTCTCTTTATTTACGGCACGAAAGAGAGAACGTCTATGACGAGGAGGCGACAATTTCACGGTATTGGCCGTCCTCTGTCTCCCTGGCCGGGAGTCAGGCTTTACGGCCGGGGATAAAGCATCGTAAAAAGGCAACCTGTTTCCGGCGGAGAACTCGTTCGGTGCCCCGGACAATTTGCTTGATTCGAATGTTTATTAAAACTGGACGAATCGCACCCTGGAGGATCAGTTTCAGCGACCGATGTCGTTTTATCGTTTGCGAAACGTGGGGCAGCTTGATTCTACCGTCGGTTTGTTACCTATTCGCCGACATTTTCGCGGTGCTTCCCTTCAAATTTTAACGAACTATCGATTTCTTCGGATTGAAACGTTAACCGGATTAAAATCCGATGGATTCTTAGAAGATGAGATTGAAATTTTCTATTTGGAAACGGAATCGTTGGAGGAAAAAGAAAGAAAGAGCAACGGAACGTTTCACGGTATTTTTTTTTGTCAATTCAGCGAACTGTCGATTGCTTTAGATTAAAGTGTGATAGATTTTTCGAAAGTGAAATTAAAATTTTCTATTTGGAAACGGGATTACCGGAGGAAAGAGGAAGAACACGATAGAATCTCTAAATAACCGCGTTTTAATTAACTTCAATATTTTAATACCGATAATTACGCGTACCGTATTAAATTTGTTAAAGGCAAATCAAAGGTCCATATTTCATGGATTTTAACAGAGTAAAATTGGTCCACGTAGAACGCTTAAATAACAGCCGGGGGAAACTCTATTCTCGATAAATTTGCCTTTGCCGTAACATAACGCTGACACATTAATTTCTGGTGTCACGATCATAGGGTATCGTGATCGCGTTGCAACGTCAATAGAAGCAGCAGGACACGTTCAACGCTGATGTATCGCGACAGGAAAATTGTCCGAAAGTTTGCATTGTGTTTGGAAAAAAATTCTTCCGACGAATTCGTGTGCGCGTTTTCGCGAGCGCCAGCTGTTTTCGAGATTATTCGGGACGTCAAACGTGGCGTAGCTGGTTTCCGGCGTAATTAAGACCCCTCGTTACGTGGCTGTACCGACATTATGATACGTTCTCGTGGAAAAGGAGCGTCACGTAGCCGGGAATACATGCGTCGCATAATAATAACAATAATGATAATTTTTGACGTCATCTAATTAAGTCTATGCTCCTGACGCTGCCCTGCTCTCGATCGCGGAAAAACAGATTTCTCCAAGCTTTAACCCTCTACGGGCCCGTGTAACTTACAGGTCACATGCTAATTTATTGACATTTTAACAAATCATTTGTTTTTTTTCATGAGATGGCGTATGCATATTAATTCTATAATGTTCTGTAATGTAAAGTTGTTTAAACTGGAAAATTTGTTTCCATCTGCATATGTAGGATTATAATTGTTAACTTTCGGTTCCATCAATTTTTGTATACTTAAAACAAAAATTCGGCCCGTAGAGGGTTAATTTACATTTTTCCGCGTTCTTTGCGAAACATGTCTGAAGAAAGATTAACGTTGGTGGATAAATTTAATTAAAGAAACACCTTTAGATCTGTAGATCTTTAAGGAACAATTTGAGTATTATGATCAATCGATATTATATCTGATGGTTTTATTACGTTTTGATATAGTTTTATGTTAATCTTTGAAATTAATTTGTTTCCACTTCAATCTTGGAAAGGTCAGTCATCAGGTTCTACTTTCGATTTTAATTAATCTTACGATTAATTATACTACCGGTATAATAATTAAAATAATATTGGAGTTTGAATAGCACCATAATGATAAACAACAATGACTACGGCGTAAATTGCAACAAACTATACGGTATTAATCTTATGATTAATTATACTACCGGTATAATAATTAAAATAATAATAGAGTTTGAGTAGTACTATAATGATAAACAGCAATGACTACGACGTAAATTGCAACAAACTATACGGTATATTGCCGCCTATAATTAATACGAAATAATAAATTTAGCTAACCTCATAATATCCATTAAATTCGCTATTAATAAATTCCCATTTATCGCAAACTCGATCAGATTTCACCTAAAACCTCGAAACAGTATTCAATAAAAAGGAGTTAGTACCTACTAAAAAAAAGAAAAAAAAATAGAAAAATTCCCGAATTAATATTAAAGCTAAAGCGACCGGTGGCTCGCCGAATGATCGAAGTCAAAGCGGAATAAAACATGAGGGCCGTGTCCTTTGACCAACAGAAAGGGTTTCGATTTATTTGCGTGTAGAAGCGGGCGGGCCGCGGCTCTTTGCGATCGAACGAATTCCAAGGCAAACCAACTGGCTGCTGCCAGCTCCCCGGAGGATTAAGCCCCCTCCCCCCTCTCCTCTCGTACCTAAATCAATTCCCGTTTGACAAATCTTCGGCCGATGCCGGACGACAGCGGATATTTCATTGGTAGTACAATTTCTCTGTCGGCCGCCGCCATTGTACCTGCACCTTAGCACCACTGACCACGCGAATTTGGGCGAGGTAGGGGGGGGACGAGCCGGGTCACGTCTGTAATTTAGGTGTATCAGCAAAGCCCGAAAGCCGAAGTAATTGAGGTGTTCTGTGTCCCGGAACAACGGTCGCCGATGCAACGTTGATTTTCGATTCACCGTCACGGCGGCCGACTGCCGATCGCTTTGTCGAGGGCCCCCGTTAAATTTTTGCGCAGCCCCCACAGCGTGCAGTTTCGTTTGTGAGGATTTTCGTTCGGGCTCACGTTGCACCCGTGTATTGAATACGAGAGGGAAACGCGTTGCTTAACCCTTTGCAACACAACGCGACCTTATGGAAGTTATGCAGATACCGTGGATCTGCGCGTGTTTTTTATTTTCTTTTACAGTAGGTGTCTCATTTCCATTTGTTTTGCATTTCGTTGCTGTGCCGTGGCATAGCGATTCGTTTAACCGTGCTGCGCGTTCCTCGGATTTTGTCACGATCGGTTGTTAGGGATCGATAATTATTTATACGTATTAGAGAAACCGGCTCTGGTTTATAATCGCGGGGTCTGGGCCTGACCATCGAAAATGCTTTGGGTCAAAGCTTAATCCACCAGGGTGACCAGCACCCTTCTACCAGTAAATTGTGTGTTTTTTTTTTCTTTTACAGTAGGCGTCTCATTTCCATTTGTTTTGCATTTCGTTGCTGTGTCGTGGCATAGCGATTCGTTTAACCGTGCTACGCGTTCCTCGGATTTTTTCGCGATCGGTTGTTAGGGATCAATAATTATTTATACGTATTAGGGAAACCGACTCTGGTTTATAACCGCGGAGTCTGGGCCTGACCATTGAAAATACTCTGGGTCAAAGCCTAACCCACCAGAGTGATCACTAGCCTTCAGTCAGTAAATTCCTTTTCCCAAATTTTTCCCTCCACCTTCCAATTGTCCACTTCTCTCTTCCACCTCCCATTTTTCCGAACCCTTAAAAGACACTCGGCCTTCGCCCACTGGCAGAAGCAAAAAGAAAAAAAGCGAAGAAGCACACTATTAAAAAACGAAGCATGATACTCGAATAGTAAGAGGCAAGGTGATTGTCAAGGAATGAGCATTATCTACAAGCGCCCTCTGATTCCGTTAGAAGGGACTCTCAATTTCCGATGAAACGCTCGTTTAACGTCAAACTGAAGCGACAGAACAGACTTATTGGTACCAGTTTCTTCGTGCGTCGCTCATTGTCAGTATTAACGAGGTTTTCCAGTGAAATAAAGACACGTTTGTGACAAGAATGTTCGAAACACCGCAGCAGACTTAAACAAGGATGTTCATGCTCAGATTCGAATTTGAAATGCGTTCAGAGTTCAGCACGAATTTACTATTCAACCTTCGCTGTTATCCCTGTGGTTCGAATTATAATAGTACGATCCTATTTCCTCGGTTCTCGCGAATGAATATTCGATGCCCGCGATTGACCGTTTAATTCCCAAATTAAATTCGTAAGCTTCGAAATCGAGCTTCGACTCTCGCAGGACATCGGAAAGCTGGTTTGGATTGTTCGATTGAAGGATAGGGAAAACGATAGAAGCCTCGACTCCATAATTGGTGTTCTAACGAACCATAAAATACCCGAGCTGCAGGATTCCGCAAGGAAGAATAGAAAACCAATAGAAGAAACGAATCGCAACGCTCTGGTCATCTTTCCTCCCAGCCGATAAATTCGCGAATAGCGCTGCCCTCGGACGATTCCGTGCCATTTTCCTCGCAGAAATTTATCGTTGGAATAATGCGGAAATAGTGAGATATTCCGAGGCGCAACCTATGAGAGATGGCCAGCGGAATAGAGGACCTACGGACCGTGTTCGGTTAAAGAATCGAAACCGAATCGTCCAGAGTGCCACGAATCACGAAACGACGGCATGGCGGAGGGCGCGAATGGAGGGGAATGTGATTCGAGCAAATATCACGAGATTTATTACTTTTGATCGAATTTTAAGTGTGGAATTGAACTACCACGGTAAAAATAAATTGATAAATATTTGCAATAGTTATTGTTCTTGTTCCTCTTGAACAGTTCACCAACCAATAATCAGCGTTTTATCATTTAAGCTGAGATTTTACGAAACATTTTGTTTACACAGTACTCTGAAATTTTCTAACATCGTGATTTGTTTCGTAATTGGCTACTGATACAACGAACACCTTTTTTTTTTATGAGTGTTTAACGTCGTATCGACAATTAACCCTTTGCGCTCGAGAGGTGACCGTTAGTCATCAATGATAGTTTCAGAAATTTTCAGATTTTACTTAGTTTATTAGTCAAACTCAGAAGTTAAATAGTCATATCAGTAAATTTTAGTATTACACTTAACTAAACTAAATGACGTTTAATATAGGCGAATCTTATTAAATGTTTCGAATTTGAACATTTTTGAAGTTAGTATCATTAGAGTACTAACAGTCACCTCACGAAGTGCAAAGGGTGAAATTCAAGAAATTAAATTGAAGTTTTATTTTTCTCAATTGTATTGTTTGCACAATCTTGCTTGGTTATATATACATATATATTTTTTTTAATTATTGAGTTGCTGGTGTAGTATTCGCCAAAATTATATAATTCGATTTCACGCGAGCGCAAACTGTGGCCGCCAGATACTTCCGGCACCGTCCCGGAAATTCGGGAATCTTAACAAGCGTCGTGACCAAACGGTTCGAGATTCCGCAGCTTCAATTACATCTCTCACTCGTGGAATATCAGCGTGAGCGCAATAAAGGGTGCAGGTGGGTTTCGGTTCAAGCGCCTAGAACTTCGATTCTCTGACCGTGGAACGCAAAGTTCCTCGCCGGTGAATCTAATCGAGAAGCAGGCAGTCGAGACAGCGCGACATTACGCGGGAATTCCATTCGCGTGTCAGGGATTGGTCAGCGCAGTTGACCGAAGTTCCCTTGTGTCGAGTTGCACGGTTACGTAGACGGAAACCGAACGGGGACCGGAAACCTTCGGCAACTGCTTCGCCACGTATCGGGTTTGCCCCTCTGGTACAGTATTGTGCAAAAGCTTTTAGATCGCCTATACGGCTGGTGATGACAATTAAACGTATTACGCGTGCAAATTAATTTGGTACCTTTGCGTTTAACGCTTTGTAACTTCCATTTAAATTAAAATACCTGTCCTGCCCTGTGGAGGGGTGGGAAGTAGCAACATTATACTTTAGGCAACATTAAAACAATTAACGACAAATCGGTATAATTTCACCTAATAACGATAAACAATATGAATGAAAGATAAATAGTCCCATATAAATCTGTAGATTTTCGTATATTGGAATTTTTTATGAATGTATAAAAATCCTCGATTTACCAATAAAAGTCGAAAATAATAATAATAATAATAAATAAGTGAATAAAAAATAAATAATAGTTCAACCTTGTATCACCATTGATAGTGGAGTTTGGAGATGTTTTTCACCCAGTTTTCATCAGTTGCACGTACGATTAAAGCAGTTCTATTACTTGCTAGGCGAAAATTCGCGTCGAATCTAACAATATCTGATAAGAACAGATAAAGCTTTCTTTATTTACCAATTAACGTTCCCCTGGGGCTTCGGCACCAGTGGTGCAAGATACAAAGGTAGCAGGTAGCTCATGCAAGTTAAGGATGAGCGTCACGCGCCGATTTCCGCGTGAAAGCACGCTTTAAAAGCGAGCCGGTTCACGCTGCCGATTGGATTCGGTACGATTATTCTTCAGGGTAAAAGTTCTCGGCCACCGGAACGAGGCTCTCTCGTTGGAAGAATACGAGCTTAAGGCGTGGCCCCCATTTGTATCCTCGTGATAGCGCCGATGAGATTGGTCAATAGAATCGAGACAGCCAGCGGATAGAAGCAGCGGGATTTCGTGTCTTCTCGGCTTCATTGGTTTCGGATAAACCGTGGAACGTGCCTGGTGGCACGAGCCCGAAATAATAGAGGCGAGGCAATCCGGCGGACTGCGCGTTTTGCATACGTTTCGCGCGTGAAACTGCGACCGTGGTTAAATTCAATGGGGCACGGCTGACTAGTGCGGGCCTGTGATGCCAGAGACTGAGGACGGGAGTTCTCGAGAACACTCTCTTCCATCACGCACACTACCGCAGTAAACGCGTGTACGTGAGCTCAACGTTTCGAACGATTTCGTGAAAATCGAGATGAAAAAACAAATGAAAGTGTTTCTTTCTGGTTCTTGAACTGCTGAAATCCAGCCTATGTGGAAAACAAGTCTGCGACACGAGCCACGCAGTTCACGTACACGCGTTTATTGCGATAGTGTGCGTAGTGGAATGGGGTGTTCTCCAGAACTCCTGTCCTTAGTCTGGCATCACAGCTGCGGGCTTCAACTACTTTCGTTTCTTTCGCTTGATCTCCTTTCTTATAACCACGGGTCAAATTGGTGGTGCAGATTATTGCCTAAATACGATAAAGATACAGTAGCCGGCAAAAGTTTAAGATTAAGAAAAGAGTCAAAGAAATTAAAGTAATTGATTTCTACGGAATAGCATGATAAACAAAATTTGCATTCTGTGCTAATCAATAAATAGCGTTCCACCATGATAAGAATAAAAATGAATGTACAGACAATATTTAGACAGACCATAAAATTATATTCTGTATTGTCCTCTCGTCTTAAACTTTTGCCCGTTACTGTTAAAAAGATTGGGTATCTTTATGCATTCGTGGAAAATTTAAATTTGGACATTGAAGATAGGATCTGTGTATAATATTAGAAAGTGTACGTAACAACTCGATTAAAGCATGTATCTTGTTTATAAATATACCGTAATAGTTCGCATTAATTATTAATTAATTAATTAATTATACTTAACAAAATGTGTAACTTTTACATTTTCTAGTTTCATACGTATTAATTGTAGAATTAGGTATTCGTGCGAAAGCAATTTGCGACAGAGAGTACTGTGCGTCGTTTAATCTAGATTGCTGAAGTTCAAATAAAATAAACGAATTTCCTTCCCTTATTTCTATGTATAACGTTTTACGGTCGTAGCAGCTATAACGACCTCTTGTGCTGCTCTGAAGTTAAAACACCTGCAAGAAATAACGCGAATACGCGCGACACGGCACGAGGTTCAAATTAGGTTTTGTCCTCTACTCGTAACAGGTAACTTTGCTACGCTCTTGACCATGTTACGTGACAAAGTTACGTTACAAGACTTTGTTAGCTGCGCACACTTGGCTTTTAGCTATATTCTCGAAACAACTGTTTGTCTAATCGCCTCGTGGACTTATAGTACGATCTTTCCGCCGCATTCCTCCCGTTCTTTGTGGTTAGATTTATCGGGATTCGTTGTGTAAAAATAATCTCGCCCGCGTTAACTTTTTGGAACTGCAGGAAACTTTGGATCAACGCGAAAAACGATTTTCACGTGATAGATTCGATGCGATATTTTCGAAAAACTGATACAACAGTTATTAAACGTGTATATTTTTCGCATAGCTGGCTAATATTATATGCAAATGAGAGGAATCGCGAATTCGAGTGGAAGGAATTCTGACGTGACACATATTTCTAGCGAACGTTGCCTCAAATTTTATTCTATATATATCTGGAGTACACCCACCGCTCACAAATTGACATAATCTACATAATCTCCATCAGTCAATTTCAAACAGTCGGGCCGCTTCGCGATAGATTCGAATCTTTCTTTGAACGACCTCGTTAACTATAAATAGTTGCCCACCTACACCATCGACCAAGCGTGTAGAACCACCTGAAGAACTTCTATTTACGAGTGACTTCATACCCTCCATTTTATTCATATAGGAATTAATTTTTATTTATTGAGATGGTAGGGTCAGGTGTAGGCGTAACAAAGTAAAGTTCTTGGATATATATTTAAAATAGTTTAATAGTAACGTATAAACAATTTTTCAGCTTAACAACTTCGACTTCTTTGCTCTTCTCACAATCACACTCTTTCTCCTCAGCGTTTCCATTTTCCCCGTCATACATTCTGCTAAACACTAATTTATCTTCTTTCTAATCGTAAACCTTTTTTCACTGCATTCCGTCACGTTCACCAAAAATTCCTCAATTACAACGTCGTCTCATCTTTCGCACCTCAGAAACACTTTAGTCCAAATATTCTACGTTCACACGGCTGTCGCTCAATTCAAGCACTCTTCACACTTTCCTAAAATCGTACCCACTCGATCGCATTCCTACATTAACAAAATCTTAAACAACGACACCCTGCTTCATTACACATACCTATCGGTTAATCCTTGAACAACGTTTCACGATTTCCCCAAAGCTTAACTCACCCGTTCAACCGATAATCAAACCCAAAGCGTAACCACTGCCTCCTCCTACGCGCCTATGCATGCTCCCACAATTTCCTGCACATCTCCTCGAACAATAATTCCCCCGCTCTATCTCGAGTCCACAAACCTATCGCCATAATTACACCGTTCCAGCGCGAGTTCCATGACGCTGGCCATCGATTCCCCCTTTCCCGGCATGAAATTCGCGGTAACTTTTAATCTGCGCATTATTACTCCGCTCGAATAAAGGATCCAAAATTTCCACGGACCAGGGGTTGGAGGGTGGGTTTGGGGAAGCCCTGTTGTTCGCGAGGGCAACGAGGCGGGAGAGGGGATTACGCGAGGCGGATCCGGGCGTTCCGCTCGCGGTTCGAAAGGCTCTCGTCGGTTTCGCGATGAAACGATCGCGCTCGCCGGAACTCCCGGAAAGTTGTGGAGAGGAAGCCAGTGAGAGCAGACGAAAGCGTGCAGCCTTAAGCCTCCACGCTTCTCCTGGTTGTACTATACTCCGTCGTGAGGAGTGAAATAGAGTGAGGGAAGGAGGGGGGAAAAGAGGGAAGTGGGAGAGAGAAAGCGTCGACACCGCCTTTCCTTTCCTCTCTGCTGGTTCTTCGATGCGAGCGTATTAAAACGAAGTTTCGAGGCGGAGAGGGGCTGCCTGTGCACGCCGACTAATAGAGGAGTAAGTCAAGCCTCGCAAGTTACACACGAGCGACGGTAACGGGCTATTTAGCCCTTCCTCTGCTCGTTTAACTTTCCTACTCCCTCGTTTGCCCTCGCCTCTGCTTCCTTTCCTTTTTCTGCGCGCGTGCTATCTCTCTCTCTCTCTCTCTTCCCTCTTCCTTTTTCTTCTTGATGTTTTGTTTCGGGGCTTCTATCACTTTACCTACTTTGTCTCGCTCTCCTTCTCTCACTCTATCTCTCTCGCTCTCTTCCCTCTTCCTTTTTCTTCTTGATGTTTTGTTTCGGGGCTTCTATCACTTTACCTGCTTCGTCTCGCTCTCCTTCTCTCACTCTATCTCTCTCCCTCTCTTTCTCCCTTTCACTGTTTCGTTGTCTGTCCGTGTTTTGCTTTCTTTGGTACTTCGTTCGCGGGATAGTGTGCTCGTTTTGTCGTGTTGATGTTTGCCGTTCGGTGTTCTTGGGCTTTTCTTGCCGCGTTCACGTTTGCGTTGGTCGGTTTGCAGAGCGCTTCGTTTGACTTGGGTAGTCCGTGTGTCGTTCCGCGAGGAGGGAAAGAAAGGCGGAGTGTTTTATTAGCTTACATAATCGATTTAGCTATCCGCTGAAGCATCGCCCAGGCTTTTCACTCGAACTTCGTGTTCTGCAGCGGTTGTTTCGTTCTCTCGCCCTTTGAGTTGTATACTGTTTTATAGCTTCAAGCACGGTGACAATGCAGCGTTTTGGATTACTGTGAATGAGTTGCAATAGAAAATACAGAATACCTGTTACTCGATTGTACAGATTAACCCTTTGCGCTCGAGAGGTGACTGTCAGTCATCAAATTATGGTTTCGCAAATTTTTAGACTTTAGTTAGTTTGTTTATTAGTTAGGCTCAGAATTTAAGTAATCATATATGCAAATTTTAGTACATGACTTAACTAAATTAAATGACGTATAATATAGGCGAATCTTAATAAATATTTCGAATTTGAACATTTTTGAAGTTAGTATCGTTAGACGGCTTACAGTCACCTCTCGAGTGCAAAGGGTTAACAGTATTCCTACCACGACCGGTGAAATGACCGTTTTTAAAATTGTTATTAGAATTTTATATATACAACACAATTGAATTGCCTTCAAACTTTAGACTTTTCCTCAAATTTACGTATAATACATTTTTAAATATTCACTTCTTTTTTCATTGTTTACTTTCTGAGAAAAAGTTTGTAGTCTGCCTTACGTGGGAATGTAGCGGTAGGAATAGGTATACGTGAATTGTTGGTAGGAATAGTGTTAATCACTATATTTCTGTAGCGTCGAGTGTACAATTTTATGAAACGAGTAGAAAAGCTCAGAAAATATAGTAAAAGCATATATCTTAATATTTAGTATGAAACGTGCAAGATGGTCGTATACCTAGTAATAAATCTTCTCTCCTCTGACATTTCTGTTTCAAAAAGTTACGTTTCCACGCGTCGACACAAAAAGCTTCTTCTTTCAAGAAACTTCAAAAAATTTCCGAAGATCCTTTCACGGCTCTTCGAGAAGGCAACCGAATAACTTAATGCAAATGTAAAACAAAGTTGCTGAAATCTTTTTTTCAACCTTGTGAAGGGAAAACATCGTATATACCAAAGTGTGCGGATACTTTTCGCGTGTCAGCGTACATTTTTGAAAGCTTCGTCTTTGAGCAAAAACGAGGACCGAAGAACTATCTGCATAAGTATCGCATAAGCAAAACCATCTCCTGTCTTGGCCTTTCTTGTCCAAGATAAAGCGCGCAACAAAAGACGCGCGACCGCGTCTCAAAGGGTCGTGGTTTATCTTATGAAAAGAGGCGGCGCGATGTATATACTTTGTCAACGATTCCCAAGTTCTACAAACAAAGAGACGTAATGCTATTTTTTTTATCGATCGCGGAAATATTGAGCTCCTCCAGGTTCGCGTCAGCCTTTTCTCCTCGCCTTTATCTCGTCCGCTTCTCTTTTTTCCTTTGTGCCCTCCTTCTTCTGTGCTCTTCTTCTTCTTCTTCTTCTTCCGCAACCTCGCGGTTTCCGTTCCAATGAATCTCATCGTTGCTCATCCCTCCTTTCTTAGCCTCGATTTCGTTTGAACTTTTCTTCGCGCAGCTCATCAGTCCACTTTGATCGTTGCCGTGGACAACGGTTGGACTTCCGGTTACTTTCCTGTTGAGGTTTGAACAAAGGTAGCTCGAATCAGACGATGCATACGTGTGATTAATATTTTGCGAATAATAGATTCACTTGTGATGAATGTTTAATGAGTTACAGTGAAGAATGAGGTAAAATTTAAGATAGATGGTAGAATAGAAGCGTGGAATATGATAAAATTTGTGTGTATTTCAAATGATTTATTTAATTATCAAGTTTGACTAATTGGAATGTCTCGTAAATGAAGAATCGCGTGAAAAAGTTTTACTTGCAGCATGCAGAATAATTCTGGTTCTGGATATTATAAGAGATTCTACTTACGGGACGCTCTGTATAATTTGATCTGTCTAGATCAAAGAAGCTTGAAATCAGACCACTCGAAATACCAGAACTCGGGGATGAGCACTCGTTTGCGAGCCCGTTTAAAAATTTCCTCGGAAAGTCGCGACTCACGCGTTTGATCAAAGGGTAATCAACGAGAAGGAAGAAGACTGCGAAGGGGAGGGGCCGTTAATTAAGTAACCAGAGTTTTGAAGCGAAGCTGGCACGTAAGCACCATCCGGAGGTGAAATCCTCGACGAGTCGAAGATTACTCTCAGAAGTGTCGAATGGTTCTCTGTTTTCCGAAAGTGTGGTCTTTAAAGGAAGCAGCTTCGACGATCGGTCTTCGTAACAAACCTTACTTGAAGAACGCTTATACCTTCAATTAGCAATGGAGATAATAACCAACGTTTTGAAAGAAATATAGATCTGGTTATAAATATTTTTTGTTACTCTATGATGTGTAATAGGAAGTCGAAATTTTCAATGTTGATATTAATCGTATTCTCCTTTGATCAACTAAATAACAGAACTTGTTGATTTTATTATTATGATTATATATTCGGAAGCAATATGCATGTTTTTTAAAACTCTACCAGTCAATTACTAAGTAAATTAATTTTCACATTAAACCTAGAAATTTCAATTATTAAATACATCTTTTCTACCCCCAAGCAAATGTGATTTTCACTATACAGCATCTATCGGCTATAGTACCAAACTTTCCCTTACATCGAGATACCAGCCTTAACACTATTCCTACCGACACTTCCCATTTCTACCGCGACATTCCCACGTAAGAGAGACTACAAATTTTTCTCAAAAAATAAACGATGAGAAAAGAAGTGAATATTGAAAAATGTATTATACGTATATTTGAGAAAAAGTTTAAAGTTTAACCCTTTCGCTACGGCAAGCCTCGCCGCGGAGTATCTTGTGTGGAACAGAGCGCCGTGCCGAAAGTGCAAACATTAAACGCAGATAGTCTTCAGCATTTAAGACCAAGACTTTTGTCTCAGAAACGACTTTTTAACTTTTAGAAGCGAAATGATTCATGTTCATAATTTTTCCATGAACATATTTTTAATTCAATAATACAATTAATATTCTTATATTATACAACAAAATAGTAACTATAATTATAACATAATGTTGACCAATAACTTTTTAATAATCATATTTTGTATGAAACTCCTCAAAACACGGATAAAACTTGACTTTTGGCTCCATTTTTATGGTAGATGATAGGGTGATTATAGTCACCAGTCGTGCATAGGTGGCATCTTGTGGCCGGTGACTATAGTCACCGGTAGTAGCGAAAGGGTTAAAGGCGATTCAATTACATTGCATCAATGAAATTCTAATCGAAATTTTAAAAACGGTCATTTGACCGGTTGTGGTAGGAATAGTGTTAAACTCAGACAAAGGGTTTCACCTATCCACTCTAAAGCTCATCCCAAGTATTCTCCGTTGAGATCCTCATATTCTGCGAGAAATTTGCAATCTTTGCCCGTCGACCAACAATTCAACGAACCGAAGCTGGATACCTATGTCGACTCCATTCGCGCACCGCCGCCATTACACTGTTTCGTGTACGAAACTACGTCTGGCAGAATTATACCGTCGTGCCGAAAAGACGTTTCAGCCGACGCCCCATTTTCGCCCACGAAATGCAACTTGAAGCTGAATAAAACGATGCAGTCGTTTCGTGGTCCTAGCGGAAGAGCGTGCGCTGTCGGAAGCAGTTACCAGTTTATCGTCGGGTGATTTCAAAAATTTTTGCATCGTCTCTGTTTTCACATTTGTACATAGCCACACACACACACATATATGCATGTACATGCGTGCGTGTTTGTGCGTGCAATTCCATGATTTCGTTCGTGTAACTACATTGGCTGTTACGGGCACGCACGATGATGTTTCGTTTCGAAACGACGTGAAAACTTGCCGAACAGCCGGGAAATGTAATTTAATTTCGCGCAACGGTATGCACGCGCGTGTACACTGTAAAAACGTGCCGAACGGGGGATATTACGTTATTATTGGCGGGCATTATTGACGAATTCGCATCGCGGGCAATAACGCTTTCCTTCGGTGAAATTATCAGATTGCTAGTATCTCTGTTTTCCGATTTTCGATTGACACCGGGGACATTTCGAAAGCGGAGGGATCAGCGAATTTTTTGCCATCGTCATCCTTCCGTCGAGAAATGCGTGGAATCGGTGTATCTTTGTTTTGGAAAAGGATCATGATGTTTTTTGTTTTAAAATAAATTGCATGGTAAGAGAATTACACACGATATTTTCATCGAATTTATGGGATTCGAGTAAAATTGGGTAAAAATTGACAGAATATTTATTGGGTATCAATATCCGTGGTATTTTTCATGGGAAGCATACTATAACTTGTGCAGAATTTATTATGCTCGATAGATACTTGGCCAGATTGATTATTATGATTTGCATAGTAACACGTACGAGAAACGAAATGTTATGAATAGTGAAACAAAAATGATTAAATGAATAATAGATTGATCCCTTAGGGCACTATCGCTCTAAAAAAACTTCAGCAGCTTCTTTTTCAAGATTTCTCAAACGACTGCTCGCCGATTTGTCATAAACGCGAACGCAATGCGTGTTTGAAGAAGCGCCAGGGGAGGCTGCTCAGGTTTCTGATAGAACGCGTCTTACGGGTGGTCTAAGTACTAAAGGGAGATCTTTAAAGATTGACCGTGCAGATATCGCTTCTCCCCTGCTCCCAGGGGTCCCATGGTCTTACCTTTTGATCCCGGACGTTCTTTCAACAGGAACGAATAAGTAATCGGATACGGAAACATCGGTGCTTATGTATTTTATGCTAATGTGTGATAATACGTCTTAAAAGTGAATTTGAATCAAAATTAAACCATGTTGGACTGCAGCTTTTCTTGTTGATTTTAGGACAGTGAAAAATAAATTTACAGCGTTTAAAAAAATGTAATCGGTTTAACCTTAAGGATTTAATATAAAGTTAAAAGCTCAACAAGGATAATAATATAAAGTTAAAAGCTGTTGCTTTGTCTTGTCTAATTTAGCTTAACTTTTGAGAGTAAATGAACGCAACGAGATTGACGTTAAATCAATTAATTTCAATCAATTTAATGGAGGAACCATTTAGCTCGATCTCTCCTTGCTTTCAAGTTGCTTCATAACCGTGAAGCATATAACACAGTACGTTATTGCGAAGGATTGCCGCTTCAAAAAGTCGTACGTTGCACGTTAAAAGCGTAAAAAGTAAAAAAAAATTGCTTTCTCTTCCGCCGCTGCGATTCGAAATATGTAATTTCTGGTCGCGAGCTCGCCAACCTCACCTTACGGGGATGTATTCTCCATTTCCCTGGCAATAAAGGGACGCTTGTCCCCGGAAATCCTGCAGGAACCATGGGTCCGACTACCTCCGAGGCAGGAATAAAAGTGGAAGAGAGATTTCCCTGTTGAGGATCGTTCGAAGGCCATCGAGGAGTTCGTTCGTCGATAAAGCTGGAGCAGTCGGTCGTTTCTATAGACGTTATATATTTGATACAAGCGCTATTTGTCCTACGCAAATTTGATCCTAAGATAGACCGGTACCCTTCAAACGCTTCGAGACATACTGTTTGCTCTTCGCCTGTGTTGCACGAATTCCTGTTTCCGCTGAACGATGCTTCAGTGTTCCGAAGCTGGACTGAAATTTCATACCAGAGGAATTGCTATTAGTTTTATTAACTATACTAGAGGTGTACTAGAAAAGCTGGTACCCTAGCTGGTTACTCTACGCGAGGAAAGAAAACGAAAAGCGTGTTCCGATACGATAGGTTGGTTTTGGTATAAGTAATTGCGAAAACTTGTTAACGTGCGCATTTTATTGTCAGCACGTGGCGAATTTCATTTTTCAATGCTTGTGCTGATCGTTTGTGTGTTAATCGAACGAGTTATTTAGAGAGCAAAACGTTTTATCTCGTTAAAAACTTGCCTTTATTGAATATATAATAAATTCAAGTAGTATAAGGCGAAATTAGTCAGACAGTATACGCAATGCATAGAACGCGTGTGTATCGCACGAATCTTTATACTTGATTTGTATTCAAACGAAGTATTTTACGAAATGATCATAGCTATATTTTCAGTTTATTTTTTAATGTACAATGACTTCCTGTCTGCGTATACCTTGTAAGTTATTTGAGATAATTAAAATTAATCAAACAGCTACGCTGATGAACAAAATTTGAATTCAAGGGATCAATTGGAATGAATTAATCAATGAGAAATACTGATAGCGAGATTACGAAATCATGTCTTATGTTATTTCTTTATTTTATACTCAGGTACACTCAATGCATAGCAGGTAAAATTACCCGTTACCGTTACAAAATGCGATTACCGCTTATTAATTATTCATATTGAAATTTATAAAAAACTCAAGATTCACAAGTGTTCAATGACTTATGGATAATATAGAAGGAGTATTTATTCATATAATGGAGACGCACGTAATCATTATAATAACATTCACATAAAACAAGTGCATTACAAAAGTCGATAACAGGAATTCACTGCCATGTATTCGTGATCATACGGAATAATAAATCCTTAAAATTTTTAACAACAAATAACACGTCCTTCAACTTCAAATTTTTCACACTTTTACATAAAACGGAGGAAAGTGAAGCGAGCAAACGCTTATATGAGGGGAAACGTACGTCCAACCGGTCGTGTGACCAAGATATTCGTCGCGTTAAAGGGGGGAAAATGGGAGGCGGAGGTGGGATGGTTACGGGAAGAAAATGGTAGCTGTCTGTTTCTTCGACTGCTTCTTTCCCGGAGTGAAAGATAAACGCGCAGACAGACGAAATGGTGAGGGGCAAGAGGCGGGCGAGGGTGGGGGGGGGGGTGAAGTTGGCACGCGTCTGGCATACGGGACCAAGCCGTTAAAACCTGCCAGAGTAGACACCAAATGCTATTCCGCGCACGGCTTTCACGGTCCTGGGCACATACTCGGTATCTGCGATAAATAGAAACAAAAATCGAAACTGCGGCAACGCCGTGGGCGTGCCGTGTTCGATGTTCGCTTAACAGGTTACTGAATTTTCGATGAAGGAGCGGCAGCGCGTTGGGAGGGCTCGCAAAAGGGGCGAGGGTTGTTGTCCCCGTGTTAGGGGAGCAGAAATTAGGGGCTCGTTATGTGTTCGACGCGAAATTAGGCTGTTTGTGTCGCTTTCGCGGCGAGTGTTTTGTAGGGTCGATGGAAACGAAGTTGAAGGGGGAATCAAGAAGTGTAATGGTTAAATCGAACGAGTGAAAATATGAAATGTGACGAATGGTAATATTTATTATACAATGAGTGTTGGTTAATTATTGTTGACGTATTAGATAGTGGAAATGATGGATTTAGAGTTGTCGTCGAATGACCTTAAATATCGTTAACGTATGAGATAACGGAAATGGTAGATTTAGAGTTGTTTCTTAGTTTTCAGTAGTTGATTGTTTCATCAAAATTTGTTAAAGTTGATTTGATCGTTTCATTAAAATCTTCAGTGCGATCTGGCGTTGTAAGCTGGCGTGAAAATTGATTCTGTGAAAGCAGACTCTGATTATGAAAGGATGTGTAGCCGTGAATTTTTTTAAAGCTAATTTTTAACTCGGTTTCGTGCAATAAATCAGTTGCAACCTGCGAGGATTGAATTACTGTATAATTTTATAGATGGACTAGTTGAAGTTACAATCGTCACACTGTTATAGTTTGTAACAACCATATTATGTATATTATTGTTTATACTGTGAATGTTATCTGATACGATATCCTATGCATGTGTTATTTACACTATTAAACAGAATTCGCTAATAATCCAGAATTTCTATTCATTAATCCGCAATTCAATGTTTCTTCTGCTATTGATTAGGACCATGTTTGGCCCTCACTCTAAACGAATTATTATCGAATAATGGCATATTGCAAACAAAGGAAATTTGCAACGACATTTGGTCGTTATATTTACAGATACAATATTTAAATAAGCTTTACAATATTTGCGAAATAATCGCTATATGTATGACATTGGCCAACAATAATAAACATATTAAAATGGAATAAATAGGGATATAAGTTATTCAGAGTAAGAAAAATTGTATTCATGCATTATATCATTATTTAAGGTAAAGGTGACGTAAATCATGAAACTGTATTATTTTTTAAATTAATATTTTTAAATCATTCATATTCCTTCCGCATTATCTCTAATTGCAATTAAAGCTTTCCCGGTTTCAATAAAATTTGTCACATTAAATTTCAGTTTAAAAAAGTACCATTATCCTTTGTCAATTATCCATATCATTAATTGCTTTTATCTCAAAGGTAGAAGCTTCATTTTACCCTAAAACGGTGCAACCTACTTGGAAAATTGATTAAATGCAGTTAGAACAGAGGGAGAGAGAGAGATGGATAATTGAATGAAACTCAATTCTCGATTTTTGTTCCATGCTAATTATAATTCTCTATTTGCTAAAGTACGGTTTAACGTTTTATTTAATAAACCCGTTGTTACTGTTAGCGTTATACGAGAACGTTTAATATGCCGCGCAATGAGGAAACCAGAAACGTTTTACACTTACAGCCACCAATTTTGTGTGTGGAATTTTTTATGCAATTTCTCCAACATTTGATGACAAAAATTGCAGTTTAATCCATTCATTGCCATGCAAATTTAGAGCGTCTTTCCTTGGATGCCAACATTTTTTTTTTTTTAAATATGGGTCATTATCTTGACAATAAAAAGCGATTTTAGATTTATTGTTTTTTAAAAAAAGTATTATATAAAATATTCGTTTATTCTTTCTTGGAATTCGTAACTCAAACGGTTACAAATTTATAACTTACGTGATCAATTGCAGTCGATCTAAACTTGTAGCACAAACTACGAGATATCTCGTAGTTGGAAGTAAATGAGTTAATAATATACCTTAATACTTTAAGCAAATACTTTTCAACGTTTAATTTCATTTTTCATCCTCGAACGATCTTACGAAAATTCGAAACCTCCGAAATACAATTGAATTGAAAGTCAATAAAAGGATGAAACCAAGAATAATATTTTATCAAGTCGTGAGCATTCTCGATGATTATTTTCTTCCGTTATTGTTATTGGTTCAGGACGATGCAAGCAGATTGGGTTGAATGATCCTCCCAAACCACGAAACCGACTATCCATCATCCTTTGTTCCCTTTCGATTTGTTTTACACAGCATCGTTCAGTTCACCTAATTGTTTCTGAAACATTCACATGTAACTAGTTCCGTTACGATTGTACGACGCGTGTATCGAAATTGCATTTCAGTCGATCATCGCAATTCGTTCCCTTTTTCGTTGGTATCCGTGATTTTACGGCAGATACGCGTTTTAAGATGCAATTTGCAAATTCGTTTGAACGTTAACACGACTTTATACGATCCAATTATTTCTCTTCACTGGGAATCGCTTTTCAAGTTACAAAATATTGATTCTGTTAGATTTTATGCAATTAGTGATGTTTCTATGCACCTTTGGCAATTACTTGGTAAAGAAATTGTTTTATTTATAAATTACAAGTAATACACGTATAAACAGATAAATGTTATTAAACGACTCATATATCCAATTCTTACAACTATCAACTGTGAACTGCGCGGCGTCGAGCACGCTCTTATCTTTTATACTTGTTAGGAGTATTAGTTTCGAATATTCTGGAAGGTCCTCCACGCGTCATAGAATAAGCCCTAGGGAACATTCTGGAAGAACCTCGATAAATGACAAAACACAGTCGCACGCTTACACACCTACACATATTCCCACAAATCACGCATACATCTCTAACAGATTCATTTGATCAATACGTTACTTGTCTGATTACGATGGTATCGGTTTCGCTTGTAGTTCGATTTCGTTGTTGTTATTATTATTGCATGATTTAGATTCGAATTTCGTTGATGCCGCGTTTTAATTAATACGAGAGGCACTTGTTAAAGGAGAAAATAAAATAAAATGAAACGAAATACGTTGCAGCAAAGAAATTTTTATCCAAGCCCCTCGAAAGCTAAAAAAGAAGTTGTACACACGGTTTTATAACGTTCCCCTTTCGAGCTTACACGCTCCTTAACGAATTCATTTTTTAGAATGTTTAAATTAATTTTAAACAGAACATGTTTTACAATTTTTTGCTTCCAACGTTTTCTCTTTTAAATACAACGTAATTTAAGAATAGAATTGTTTCATCAACTTGATCGTTATTTTTTTTTTAGCAAATTCTGTTAATTATAACGGTAAGAAATTCAGTGCAAGTTGAAATTCATGAAATCCGCTTCCGTGTTCGCCGATTTTTCGAGAGCGAAGCATAAAATCGTGAAACGACCGTTTGTCTGAAAAATGTGAAGCTGCATGGAACGTAAAATAACGAAGCAACCTTGTTCATGTCTTTTTACGATTAATACAGTAGATTACTTATGAAGATGATGAACTCAATTCCACGCAACGCCTTCGGTATCTTAAAGGGTTATCTGTAGAGGTTCGCAATATCCCATCAAGTTTCCATTCGAAAATTTAGGAAGTTTCGAGCGTAATTCCATGCTACGCAACACCGTTCGATTACTACCCTTTCATTTTTCGTGCAAGTGTGCGAATGTAAATGTGTATAAAGCGTCGGACGATATTAACCGATACCGAGAAGTAAACCAGGCACTTCCAGGAAAATATTATCTTTTTCGCCGCAGAAAAGGAGCAAAATTTGTAAACCAATGGTTTTCACAGGATTGGTTGCATTGATTTATCGAAGAATTAAACAGAAATTCTGTGACTTACAGAATAATATTCTCTTGTTCTGACTGATAATATTCCCTTCTACAATCTATTTCAAATTATAATATTAAATCGATCTTTCCTAACGATCACTTCGACGATTTTAAATACTTCAAGTACCATTCTGCCTATTTATGTGACTAATTGTAAGCCAGAAGAATGAAATTATTCAGTTCATTATTCAAAACATTAAGAAGTGTGTGTTTTTGTGTGTGTATGTAAAAGATTGCTCATCAACAAAGTTCAAGATTTTTAAGTAGTAACGTTAATTTAATTACGGACTCGTAAATTTACCCGAACCCGATAGAGAAAACGTCTCAAAACTCGATACGTTCATGAATTAACCAGAACAATCGAACTTAAATGGCCGACGAAGTTCAATATACGATGCAGGAAGCCACGTTATCCGTTTCCCCCGCAAAACGTTCGAGTTTCCCATCATGCCCGCCCGACGCTCCCGCGCATTATGCTCGCGGAGCCTTCATTAAATCACTTTTTTTCCCGGGAGAATCTCCCCTGCAATTTCCGCGCGAGTCGCTACTCCCGCGTGTGTCTACTTTCACGATCAAAGCGCAATTTTCATGCAGGCGAAAGAAACCTAATCGGCGGGAAAGCGTTAGGTTCACGCACCAGGATGAATCGGTTCTCTGTAAATTACACATACATAAGCACTCTCTCTTTCTCTCTCCCTCACACACACACACACTCTCACTTACTCACTCACTAACTTACTCTCTTTCCCTCTCTCTCTCTCACTCACTCACTCAGTCACTTACTCACACACACACTTTCTCTCTCTCTCTCTCTTTCTCTCTCCCTCACACACACACACACACTCTCACTTACTCACTCACTAACTTACTGTCTCTCTCTCTCACTTACTCACACACACACTTTCTCTCTCTCTCTTTATCTCTATCTTACGCATAACCTCCTCTCTTTATCTCTATCTCATGCATACACGCACCCTCTCTTTCTCTTTTTCTCTCCCTCACACCCTCTCCTTTTCTCTCTCACCCTCTCTCTCTCTCTCTCTCTCTCTTTATCTCTATTTCACGCATAACCTCCTCTCTTTATCTCTAACTCCCCGGCCACACACACGCACACATGTGAACTGCGTGCAGAAAAAAATCGAAATGAACGAGCAAAGGGGTCGCGGATCTCTCGATCCACTGTGTTCTTCCTTTTTCCTTTGTAGACCCATAATCATTGGCCATGACTTTTTCGCTACCAACAAAGTGATTTCGTCTTAACCCGGGCCCCCTCGGTAACGAGCCCTGCGGATAATTGCGCCACGACGACGTAATTACGAGGCTGTGTCGTGGCTGCGATTTGTTTTCGTTTCTTTTTGTTTCATTTGTTCGAGGGACGAGGGATGCTGTGGGACTCGAGATCGTTGTTGATCATCGATAAATCACGGCACGCACCGCGACGAAACCCTGAATCAGGGCCCCGAGGAACCGTTTATCGCGCGAAGGCTGGTCTTATCCGCGAACGATTACACGGTGCAGTGATCGATCCGTGAGAAGACCAACCTCGATAATAGAGACTCCTGTGCAACAATCTTGGATCGTTCGCTGAAAAACTATTCTGTCGCTGGTGTTTGAAGGGAAGGGGTTATAGACAGCGCGTGTTTCACGAAATTTTTCAACGCGCAAACAAGATTACGTGTTAAAAAATATGTAGCTAAATAAGTGGTACTTATTTATTTAATAAGTTTTGTTATCTTAGAATTTACATACGATTCGGCGATAGAAGGAAATCGACACTAAATTTACGGCCATTTCTTGCATATCTATTTTCAACATATACATGTACTAAGGAATAAGAAGGAATTTGAAATTACAGAACAGAAAGGGAAATAAATTTGGGTATATTTGTATCGCTCTGTTGATAAAAGTTAGCAAAAATTGCTAGGAATAATAATAATTATTTTTGCAAATTTTGTTCATCAAATCTGAAATTTGTGAAAATGACGGGTTTCGTAATTCTAATGTTAATAGAGAATTTGCCTCGAATAAAATAAAACGCATTTATTCGAATTAACAAATATTTTTAACTTAATGTTCGGCATTAAACTCATGATCGATCAACAAGTTCTCCGACAGGATCTGAAGATCTCTGAATCCGTACACGGCACCGTAGTCGAAATTCTCGAAGCCTAACGATCCGTATTCGTTTTCATCGAAAGGATTGTGCGTTGCAGCAACGAAAAGAGAACGTATTCCGTTTTGTATGCATGCAGTTCGTTGCGCCGTGGCAGGAAATTATCCTCTTTCTTAGGTGTTCTTGGCGCCATCAAAGCGGCGCGCGGCGTAAAGGCTCGCCGCGAGCCCGTGTTCTGTGAAAACTGTCAGTCGTAAAGAGCAGAGGTACAGACGGTTGTAAAAGAAAGGACGTGGTTCAATGGGTTTCATCATCGAACTTTTTTACCGGCCCGTAAAAGAGAATCGGTACATCTTGGAAACAAGTGCGAGCGACATCGCGGCGACTGTTTGCCTGGAAATATTACGATTTACGGAGAAAACTTTTCTTTCAACCGTCGAATTAGCTTTCACAGACCTGAAGGCGCGACGTTTCTTTAATCGAACGCCGTGAACATTGTTTCTATCGCTTATTTCTTTAGTTCCAGTTTGAGGCTTCAGCAGGAATTTCTGATATGACATCGAGTGCTTAAAGAAGCTTGAGTCTCGGGTAGAAGCAAATTTGAAGCGTTTATAAATTTTCTTTGTTACTTCAATCATTGTCAATTTTGTTTCTCCTTTTAACTAATTTAATTGGTAACGATAATTTTCTTTTTTTTTGCTTTCTTTTGATATCTGGAGTCTTCTTTCGTTTACGTGTACTCTTGACGGAATTATGTTCAGCAATTATTTCCTGCTAATATCAATTCTGTCTATATTGTTGTCAAATACTAAACAATTGATGGTAAAACGATTAATTGGAAAAAAATCGATGGTTTTAGGAAGAGCCTAATATGCCTGTATTATTATAACAATTGTAAATATTCCAAGGTTCTCGATGGTTGTTACAGCGCTACTTCAGTCGTTGGTATTCTGAATCGATGATCAGGCTAATTAAAGAAGTTCGCGAACTACCGTAAAACTGTGCAATGTGGTCTGGGTCAGTAATTATTACCGCTTTAGTATCTTCGAAACTTTCGAAATTTCAGAAAGAAATTACAAGATGATCGTGCAGCGGAAGACATTTCCGTAGGCAGAAATATGTCCACGATATGAAAGTTAGTTTTACTTTTGCAAATGGAATGATATGTATGCCTTCCCTCCATAATGTAGCAGATGGCTTTTAAACGAAGAATGATGCACCCCCCGTTTCCCATTGCCGTGAATATTACGTCTACGCGTTACGCTTTATTTTTTGCCCTGCTCCTTGTTCCTTCTACTCTATTAAAGGCTACGTTAAGTTTAAACTCAAGTAGTGCAGACAGTTAATTCTCATAAATCTTCTAACTCTTCTTTTGCGGCAGAACACCTAATACAATAATGTAATAATACCTAATTTTTCCTGTTTTGGATAACTTTAAAATATTCGCGGTAAACCAAGGGTATCTACGGCAATAAATCTGTCATGCCTTCATATTTTTCCTCTGACACTGGTCTGATGGTGGCGTATAATTGAAATATTGGCTTGGCTTTCCCCTTCTGAAATATGAAATTTCTTGTCATCGGCCAAAGATGTCTTAAGTACCTTCTGAAACCCATTACCCTTTCCAAATCCAATCCTGGGGGCAGCACAATTTTGCCCCTTTCCAGTTTCTTCTTCTCTTTCTCGTTAATTAAAATGCAATTATATTAATTACCAGAACAACATTTAATTCTCATACAGTTACAAATTCAAAAAGAATAATTAAGTTTCTCTAACATCGTCGTTAAGAACAATCTCTCCAATTTATTCCTTTACTCCATAACATACTTCAGAAATACCTTATTAGCGTTTAAGCTCCAAGCGGGAGCTCTACTCAACTCGCTTCTCGCAACAGCCTTGAACTTGTACATTGGTTACTTCATTATTAGCATATCGATCGCGAAAACCGGTTAATTAAAATGCAATTATATTAATTACCAGAACAACATTTAATTCTCATACAGATACAAATTCAGAAAGAATAATTAAGTTCCTCTAACATCGTCGTTAAGAACAATCTCTCCAATTTATTCCCTTACTCCATAACATACTTCAGAAATACCTTATTAGCGTTTAAGCTCCAAGCGGGAGCTCTACTCGGCTCGCTTCTCGCAACCGCCTTAAACTTGTACATTGGTTAGTTCATTATTAGCCTATCGATCGCAAGAACCGGGAAGCGGATGCGTGTCGCGCGTAAAACGAAGGATTTGGTTCTCCTCTTCCTCGAAAACGCAAGGATTCCTCTCGCGGGATGCGTCGCCTCATCCTGGACGGCGTTCCCGTGAAAGTTTCCCGTACGCAAGTAATTTCAGCGAAGTTCACCGCGCTGCAACCTTCGTGTTCGCCTTGAGGAATCAAGGGTATCCCGGAACGCGGCGCGACTTAATTAAATTCGATAAAATGTCCGGGCGCCGGAACGTGGAACAGAACAGGAGGACGAGCGAGCGCGGGTCGCTCGTAAAGCGTGAATTACGAGGACCTGTAAAACGAGTCGACTTACGTGTCGATGGAGGGAAAAGGAGCAGCGTTGACACGCGGGGGCTCGTTTTTATTTCCCTTTTCCCTCTTCGGTCACGATTAATTTCTTTCCCTCCTTTTCTCTTCACCCTCGTCCCATTTATACTCCGTACTACGTTCCCGGCAGCAGCACGTGCCGTTTTACGGCTGGTGCCACGATACTAGCGATGGGACCAAGTATACTGTATTGTAGGGCCGAATTTGACTGTGAACACCTCGTGAACGCTTCCAAGAAACTGTACGTTTTGGTCGAACGGAAGCTGGACGAGATAGATTGGAACTGTTGCAAATACTTTGAGAAACGTAAACAATAGGTATTGCTAAGCGTAATGGAACCTTTTGCTGGTACTTTAATTAGAAGTCAAGCCTATTACACTTTAGAATATTAAATTATGCATTATCGAATTTGACTGATAACACCTTGTGAACACTTCCAAGAATTTGTACGTTTTTATCGAACGGAAGCTGGACGAGATAGATTGGAACTGTTGCAAATACTTTGAGAAACGCAAACAATAGGTATTGTTAAGCGTAACGGAACCATTTGAAGGCATTTGAATCAGAAATTGAGCCTATCACACTTTAGAATATTAAATTATGCATTGTCGAATTTGACTCATAATACCTTCTGGACGCTTCCAAGGAACTACGTTTTGATCGAACGGAAACTGAACGAGATAGGTTGGAACTGTTGCAAGTACTTTGAGAAACGCAAACAATAGGTATTGTTAAGCGTAATGGAACCTTTTGCTGGTACTTTAATCAGAAATTGAGCCTACCACACTTTAGAATATTAAATTCTACCTTGCGAATCTATACAGTGTTTTGAGCTTTCAATACCACCTTCCCTAACTTTCAATTCGATTCTTCCAATCGTCGAAAGTGTTCATAAGTGTGTTCCCAAGCTCTGCAAGCATCCCTTTCCGGTTGTATTTCGCAAAGTATATAAGTATACAGTAAAGAACGTCACCTCTTACAAATACCATTGAAACTCCCCATAGAAAAGGAACTTTTACATGAAAATTGACTCAACATCGACGGACGAGTACATATTGAACTTGATCCCATCGCTACTCTATACCATTCGCCACGGCGATTGCGAAACCCTTGCGTCACGCGTATAAATATATACTTGTATAAATACCAAGCTCGCGTGTATACGTGCCCGCACGCACGCTCGTCGAGATGGTCTGAGAGACAGACAACTACGCGTATACGTGGTCGCGCGCGCACACGTCGTAACTCATAAGGGAGATTAATGTCTCCGGCGGAACCGGAGAACTGTAAAGCTTCGCTACAGAACTGTTCTGTTCTATACGAAAGCTGTTACCACGGCGGAGGAAACTGACTCGGGGATCGTGATGCGACTGTGGAACGTCGTAAAGAGCAGCGGCACCAGCAGCAGCCCCGAGTATTCAGCCCGGTGGCCGCGTTTCGCCGTTTCAAACGGGAAATTCGGGCTTTCTTTATTGATAGCCACGCGTGAATAGGGGGGAAATCGTTTCCGGATACGATTCCCGTGAATAAAGCGGCCAACAGGGGATAATAGAAGGGAGTTTTTGTCTCGTTGTTCGAGCGTTTTTTTTTTTTCCTCTCTTCGGTTCCTTTTTATTGATCTCCGGAGCGAACGGGGTGGAGGGTTTGCGCTGTTTGGAGGCCTGCACTTGCCGTGCGTGAACTGCATCGGTTTAAACGGAAGAGCATCGCGATGAAATATACATCGATAACGGGAGGGAACGATTTGGCAGGAATTGAAAGAAAATTAGTCGACGGACTAAAATATTCCTGGTTGAATCGAGAACGGTTGGAAATGGTGGTTGAATTTAATTTTGTTTTGTTCGGTAAAATTTGCCGAATGGTGACAGTTTGAAGAACTACTGAGCTGACAAATGTTTGTCAAAATTAGTAATGATTTCGTTAACATTCAAATAATAGGAATAATTTGAAATAATGCTATTGATTCGCCCCATAGGATGTTAAGGGTTGGTCTAGTTAATAATTGATTGTGTGCATAATACTCAAAGTAATTACTGAATAATGGAAAGGAAAAGCAAAATAATTTCAATTATTCATCATCTGCATGATGATACAACAGTATATTATTTATTATAGTCCAGCTTTGAATAATTTGCAATTTCAGCAATTGCGATAAAATTGATCGAAGTGCTTGATATTTTAAAAACTTTCACACAACTGCAAAAAGCTTCCCTATTTATCCATCACTCGGAACGATGAAAAAACACTGTCAAAATAATATTAACGGCACATTTCCTTTCAGCGCTGTAAGACAGATATAAAGCGCTATCGACAGACGCGGAATACTAAAACCTCGTTTGAAATTAGTCAAAGAATAAAATGAATTCCATCTTTTGAAAGCATAATTTACCCCGACAGGGTGCACGGTGGATTTCTTAAGGTTTCCCCGGGGAAAAAAATAGTCTTCTATCTGGCTGCTCTCCGCGGCCTGAAAGGAACCGGAAGCCGGTGCACGTACTTCGTGCCGGGATCCTGAAAGAATTTGCAATGCAGCCATGGCGGCGGCCGTACACTCGAAAGTATTGCCTAACTTTAAAGGTAGCACCGGTAATTAGGTAGACGGTACTTCCGAGTCGATTGTAAAAGAGGAAAAACACGCGTCCCCGGTAGTCACAGCTCGCTGTAAATCGGCTTTGCGTAGTTAGTAAAGTAAATCGGAGATATACATAATCTTGTTCCGGGATGGGGATCGTCAAAGGGAATCCATAAAATCGCGACAACCGGGTACGTATAGGGTGTCTCTGAACTCCGTGGCGCGGCCGGCGAACCGGAAATTCCTGGAACACAGACGGGCTACCGGTTAATTTCTGCTTATCCGACATCTTCGATTCTGCTTGCATAAATATTGGTTATTGTTTATGTTGAGTTTAACGAATTATATTTATTGTGTATGTTAGCTTAAATAGGACCCGCTAACACTTTACACGTTAACTCTATGGTCTTAAATTTTTGTCTGATACTGTACGGACGATCAATCAGTCAAACGTGATGTATTAATTTTAATTACTGTCAATTTACTATATTATCGTGTTATGGTAGGATCGAACGAATAACTTTGCATGGTTTCCAATGTAATATGTTATTGTTCGTTCGGTTGCGAATTGCTTCTGAGTAACTTCAGCTTAATATAATTCAACATACACATTAATCATGAGCTGTAGTAGTTTCGTAAAAAATTTCAACATTCACGCGTTAATGCTTCGAACAATATTTGAGAGTGAATTAATTCCTAAAATTAACAACATTCCAATTGCCCAATGTATAATCTACTATTTTTAATTAGAAACGTTAGAGACACTTATCTGCGACGATAAATTCTAATTTTTTCAAAATTATGAACGATAAATTGACAAAATTAAATATTGCTCGTTAAATTGAAGACGATTAGAAATCGTTATTGCTTTAATCCTATAAACATGTATCACGTATAATTTAAGAATTTGCATAGTCCTCAGCAGAGAACGATCTCTATTGCTATCAAAGTAGCAAAAGTGGAGAGAAGAATGGGGCGCTGGGAAAACGACATCCGACGTACGTAGGAGTTAATGGAACAGAGGGAACAAGGCGAACGATTAAAAGCGGTTCCATAACAAATGAAACATTCACGATTGAAATTTACGGGCGGGGGGGCGCGGGTAAGCTCGGAAGCACAGCTTTATTTACGCGAGCCGGCTGCCTACTTCGCTCCACGGTAATTACTACGGCAATTACATCGCGATTTACAGTAATTACAAGTTTTACTGGCTGAGCGGAACCCGAACTGTGCCCGTCGCGGCACTCTATCCCGTGCGGGGCCAGCTTTCGCCGTAAAAAGCGCTCTTTCTCTCTTCCCCTCTCGACCGCCGCTAGAAACCATTAATCTACCTGCTACATTGCGGTCCACAATACATCTAGACTTAACAGAGCAGTCGTCCCCGTTGCCCTGAGAATTTTTCTTCGAGGGGCAGCCATTTTAATGGTCCCCTTCGTTTTCCTTCGTGCAAAGGAGGACATTAAGGAACGTGCAAGAGCAACGCGTTTTACTCGCGTTGTTCATGATTTGTTTCGTATTTATTATCTTGAAAGAATTTCCGACTAGAGTGCTAGTATAGGTAATAATTTAGGGCAGAAAGAATAGCATTACCGTTGTTTATATTTGCATAATACACGTCGATAATGATACGTTGCTGCAAACAACAAGTTTGAAGACGTGTAAACGTCTTAGGTTTACAGGATCTAAAAATCTAATTCTAAAGGGAATTTTGAGACTCATAGGCGCCACAAACTTTCTTTGAGGGGCAGCCATTTTAATGGTCCCCTTCGTTTTCCTTCGTGCAAAGGAGAACGTTAAGGAACGTGCAAAAGCAACGCGTTTTACTCGCGTTGTTCATGATTTGTTTTGTATTTATTATCTTGAAAGAATTTCCGACTAAAGTGCTAGTATAGGTAATAATTTAGGGCTGGAAGAATAGGATTACCGTTGTTTATATTTGCATAATATACGTCGATAATGATACGTTACTGCAAACGTCCTAGGGTTGTAGACCCCAAAAATCTAATTCTTATGGGAATTTTGAGACTCATAGGCGCTACAAACTTTCTTCGAGAGATAGTCATTTTAATGGTCCCCTTAGTTTTCTTTCGTGCAAAGGAGGACGTTAAGGAACGTGCAAAAGCAACGCGTTTTACTCGCGTTGTTCATGATTTGTTTCGTATTTATTATCTTGAAAGGATTTCCGACTAGGGTAATAGTACAGGTAATAATTCGGAGCTGAAATAATAGCATTACCGTTGTTTATATTTGCATAATATACGTCGATAATGATACGTTGCTGCAAACGACAAGTCTGATGGCGTGCAAACGTCCTAGGATTGTAGGCCCTAAAAATTTAATTCTCAAGGGAATTTCGAGACTCATAGGAGCCACAAACTCCATCGTAGCGGAAGGTCTTGGTGAAGCGAGGGATTGATGGTCCCAATGTGAGGGCTACTCTTCCTGCCCTCATCCCAAATGATAAGTTGAAGGAATCCAAGGACCAAACTGAAGTCCCAATGGACCCCAAACCCTAAGGGAAACTCATGGGTAGATGCCTCCTACCCCTACTTTTTTCTAAGACGTTTGTTCATATGAAATATTCAATGAATTCGAAGAAAAGTCCGAATTTCAATCGTGCTATGAAAATGTACAGAAAAGCTTCAAACGTATACTTTCAATTAACTGTAACATATATCGAAGTACACGTTACGAGGTATAAATTTAAAGATTCAGTGGTGCGTAATCGTTTCATTTAATTAACTTGTGCACGGTTATATTCTGTTGAACTTACTGTAAAGCGAGGAACCGTTACCGACACCATTAAAACGCTTCAACATAAATTCCCGGTTCATTAGGTACTTATGGGCAGGGATGTCGTTTCCAAGTCACGGCCTTGCCTGAAATATTACAATAATTTCGTTCGACAGGCGTCATGTGGCCGCCCACACGCGTCACTCCCAGATATTTTCGACACCGGCCGCCGCTTATTTGGTTCCGTTCGAACACGTGCCCGGCAAGCAACGGCCTATTAGCATTAGTAATTCGCCAGCATTTAATAAACAATCGGTTAATCCAATTTTAGTTGCCGATTGACCTCGGTTAAGGGATTTGGCTGATTGCAATGTAGAGGAACATTACGAACGATTAATGGTAATACCGTTTCATAAGCGCGTACCCTTTATCAGCTTAGACTTAGTTTACGGCGTGATAATAAATTTGGATTAAAATTTTTATCTTAAGATGGTGGACAAGTTGTTACAATGGTTAGATTTTGATTTACATTTTAAGGTTAATGTTTATTCAAATGCACAGCAAATGAAAGTGAACTTTGTCCATGTGATTTAGTATACTTTTGATATTTCAAATTCTATTTCAAATATAATTGCGAATTTTACTGCAAATTTATTAGTAGAGAACGAATTATTCCTGTTACTATCTCACGGCTGCGGATTTCGAAACATTTGCCCTTTTCTGTCAATATTGCCCTCTTAAGATTCGCATTAATGGCACCGGCAAAGATAAGGAACGGCACTCCAATGGTACCCAGCTAGTTTATCTTAATAGCCGTGCTTCGTTCCGCCATTATCGTAAAACGGTTCTCCATGTTGAACGAACAATTCGAGGAAATAATTAACACCGAAGCAAGACCTATGACCGCGTAAATTAAGATTGCACGCGACAGTGGGGGCAAGAAAGTTACACATAATTCGATACCTTTATCTATCGACTTCCTGATCAAATCCTAATTACCTCTATATGAGTCAAGTAATCTCTTTTCCCATTCTGAGATCGAAATATAGGAACTCAAACAGCACAGTGCTGCAATTAATACTCGAACGACGCTATATTTAATCTGTTGCGAAGGAAACAACTGCATAATTCGATAGCTTTATCTTTCAACTCCTTAATCAAATCCTAATACCTCTATATGGATCAAATAATTTCTTTTCCCATTTTGAGATCAAGATATAGGAACTCAAACAGCACAGTGCTGCAATTAATACTCGAACGACGCTATATTTAATCTGTTGCAAAGGAAACAATTGTATAATTCGATACCTTTATCTCTTAACCCCTTAATCAAATCCTAATTACCTCTATATGGATCAAATAATTTCTTTTCCCATTTTGAGATCAAGATATAGAAACTCAAACAGCACAGTACAGCAATTAATACTCGAACGACACTATATTTAATTTATAGCAAAGGAAACAAATTTAAAAACGATTAGAAGTATTATAAAAGCAGTAGAAACAAATTTCTTCCTTCCGTTAATCAGAGCAGAAATGCATCCACTATGCAGACACATCTATACCTAGTCATCTCCCCCCAATCTTCGTTTTTGCTCGTCTAAAGCTGCACCGCATAAAAATTCCGCCCTGCAGTTCGAATCGGCGGGAACGAAAGCGAAAACCGATATTTTGTTTCTGCCCGGGATGACTTACGGGCCACCTTGTTTGCGCTCGGGCTACATGAAAAATCGATCCGCGGCCCGATAAATTACCCGATCGTGTTTCCACCGTTAAAAAGGAACACAGGCTTCCGACGCGATACATCGGCCAAGGAGGTAGAACGCGAACGAAACGGAACGAAACGGAACGGAACGGACCACGGCGTGCCATGGGAATAACGTTGTATTTCATTTGCCGATGGCGCACGTGGAAGGCGAGGAAAAATAGGGCCAGTTAAATTTACGCGTTCAATAAAAAGGAAAATAAACGGGCAGGGGTATCCTGGGCACGTCCGGCCGCAGGCGATCATCCTCGAGATTCAAGACCCTCCCGCGCATTCGGGGAAACGGAAAGATTACTTATTTACGGGACCGGCAACCTCTAGGCGGCCGCCGCGAGGCTTGGGGAAAAAGACGGGGAACAGCAGCAGCAGCAGCAGCTCGTGTTGCGTTTGATGTTACCTCGAATCGGCCGGTTAAGGAGCGAGGCCGTTGATGGATTCGTTTTCCGCGTAGAAAGGCTATTTATGAACCGCGCGCGAGCCCCGGGACATCGATCCGTACCGGGAACGACGTGGGCGTTCGTGGATTCTTCGGCAACCGGAACAAATTACAATGCACACGCTATTGCGAGAGGCCTGCTGAAAGTTTCGGACCGACGTGCAGTCTGAGGAACGCGGCGATTTAGGGAAACAGAGAATTCCAGGCGGTGCACGGTGGGGTAAAATATGCTTAATCGTTTGCGTACCAGAGGGTTTTCAAAGAATACGGTTGAAATACGCCAAGGAGCGCGATCGTGCTGCTTCGATTATTAGTCGAAGAAATTGAGGAGTGCGATAGCGCTCTTTTGATTATGCGTCGAAAAATTCAAGGAACACGATAAAGCTCTTTCGATTATGCGTCGAATAAAGCCGAAGAAAGCGATATCGCTTGTTACAGATATTGTAGGAATATTGATTGATGGAATATTTTGTTATTAAGGATAGTTTATTTCTAAGAATAATCCGGTTATAGAATGAGACGGTCGAGCACGCACGCGGTCCATGTCGCCATCTTTTCTACTCTCCCGTCAGATGTGTCTCTTTCATATCTGACCGTTATCCCGTGGTCGCCCCGCGACCTGTAAAATCTCACTTCCTACAATATGTGTATACTATTAATTTATAATTGGTAACAATGAAATACAAAGTGTATTACTTGGATTACTAATAGTAGTAACAATGCGACTTAAATACATGCGTCTGAAAGGTTGAACGCGTTTTGACAAATTGTATGCGACCCATCAGTTGTTAAATGCGCTGGGTTTTTTCGAAACGAAATCTGAATAGCGCGAAGGCGTCTCATGGTACGCAAAAATATAATAAAGGAATGTTTATAAATTAAAAAAGGAAAAGAAAGAGTCAGATGAAATGAATTTAGATGTGTAAAATCTGGGTAGGAATACACGAGACAGCTTAGGAACAGGGCAATGTAGACTTCTTTGCTTTAGTTAAAGTTAACATTTTAAACGGATGTTTTTAATTAGAATCTTTAATAATTATGCGTTCCAACAGACGTAAAATGGTTAAAAAAGGGAAGGTCTTAAGATTGTGTTACCATAGAAGGTTCTTGAGTTAGAACACGATCGAGATACAAAAAGAGATATTAATATTGACAATATCAATTTAGAATTGATTAGAAAATTAGTAATGGATTGGACAAATGTAGTAACCGGGAAGTGATCTTAAACTTTTGATCAGTAGTGTATTTCTGTTTGACCGGTGAACTAGACAGTCGGTATAGTTTCCGGGGGAACAAGTTGAAATTAGTTTCCTGCCCGGTCGGGTAATTGACGCTTTTATTAGCTAATGACGTCGAGAGATACTCTTCCCTTATCAATTGAATTGATCGACGGATGGAAGCGGTAATGCTATTGAAAATTATGGAAATTGTTTCAAAGTTACCTCTGTGATCGAATTTTTGACTTTCTTTGAAACTATCCTGGCACTGCGTTAACCAGTAGAATTAAAAATGCATTAAATAGTGAAGAATCTAATACTTCCTTATTTCTTTTTATCATCAGGCTTCATTGAGATCGTGATCTCCATTTTTAACCCATTGACTGCCAACTACGAGATATCTCGTAATGTGTGCTGCAAGTTTAGATTGGCTACAAATGACCATTTGAGTTAGAAATGCTTACTATAAAGCATAAATGAAAAATATATGTAGCGTAGAGAATATATTAATTATCAATTTTTATTAAAAACTATTAAAATGTCTTTTTTTTAAATAAGACCGTGGCACCCAGGGCAAGACGTGCTAAATTTGTGTGGCAGTCAATGGGTTAAACGCCAAAATTGCTTTTATCTGTCTTAATGCGTTCACATCACAATATTTTAAATAAATTAATTCTGAATTAATAAATATACATGTATAAATAATATTTTATTCTGTTATCTATTTTATATAAATTACTATGAGTTTCTCTCAAAATCGTTCGAAACGCCAAGAAAAAAAAGGTACAGGATTCATCGTATAGAGCTTGCTAGCCAATCAGATTCCGAATCTCGACAACAAATTCACTTTCAATTGGCATGCATTCGAGCAAAAGTAATTAAGATCAGTCCACCCTAGCCGGAGGAAGTTCCGTTGGTCGATATCCGATACTCGAGAGCGACGATCGAGTCAGCTTCAATTACTGGAACCTTGCCGCGATTCACGTGACGTGGACTCACGTAACGCAACGATATGAGCTTTTCGTCCGAAGTCCAATAAACTGCATAACAGGATGATGCTCGGTCAGGGATCGGTTAACGTGATAGGATAATTCTTGGACGGAATGCTATTCGCTAGGACCATACACGAAACGGTTATTAAAAATACTGGGTATCGGCGTGATTTAATGCGTCAAAGTGTAATTGGACGTTAACGCGAAGGAAGATGAGCAACATCTGCTGAAAATCAGATCGGAAACCAAAACAGGTAGAGGAATCAATTCAGGAATAGAATTAACGTCGAGTTCTAACGATACAATTTTATCAACTCTTAGTATTCGAGAGGTGACTCGTAGTGTGTCCAATAGTACTAACTTCAAAGATTGTCAAATCTAAAATATTTAATAAGATTTACTCATATTGAATTTCATCTGCTTTAGTTAAGCAATATACTACAATTTACTTATAAGGCTATTTAACCCTTTGAGTTTGAAAATTTGCAAAATTATCATTTGGCGACTAACAGTCACCTTCTGAGTGCAAAGGGTTAACCCTTTTCTTCATATGCAACAGTCTCTTTTTCAGACAATTTCGATTTTTTCGTAGAAAACACGTCTTTACCATCGCTCACCTTTACATTTTCAACGTAACATTCTTCCATGTCTTTAACTATAAAAATAAGTCGAAAAATAACTCAATGACGAAGCATTTGGAATGTAATCGTATTAAATACAGAATGTTTCCGCAGCAGAGCCAACGTAGCAAAAGGGTTAAAATTGAATGATGATTTACGATAAGTTCGACGTCGACGTAAAGTAACACACGACAAGAACGCGATTTTCAGCCGGTGAACGCCTTCCATTTCCCAACGTTCCCCCGATCCCCTGACCGGTTACAGGCGCAGTTTCATCCTTCCAGCCCGGGATCCCCGGGAAAATGTATGGTTACGCTCGGTCGCAGAGTTTAGCCGGCATTTTTCCCGTGATAAATGAAATTGTTCCGCGCTGGCCGAGCGTCGTGCTTGTCACTGCGGACGTTTCCATGGCATATGTTCACCCGAAAAGTTTCGTCCGTGCTACGGGCTAAATGAAGTCCGCGATAAGTTCGTTGGATTGCCGTTGCACGTGGATGAGATACACCGCATGGGATTCGTTGTCCCTTTGGTAGAAGTTCAACTCGTAAATTCTAATGAACCCAACGATACAGCGAATTTACAGAGGTTCAAACGGCGTGTCTGAAAAGTAACAATGGTCGAAAGCATGAATATTCATCCAACCAGTGATCTCAGTTTTTTCTTCGTCAATTGATCGATCGTTCCTTAACGAAAATTAACACAGTGTTAACTGGTCACGAGTTAATTCGTGTTTTCCTGTTCAAACGTTGCTGACCGGCTACAAGTTTGGTCGGTACGTTCTCAAAGATCATGGAGTGCAATTGTTGTTTAGCATAACACAAGCCATGTTTCTCCTTAATAAAACCCGTCAAATTGTGTCTCTTTTGAAATAAGGAAAAATTGTTTGACAAACATTGCTTTATCAATAAAAATGTTACGACGATCTTAGTAACGTGCAAGTTTACCGAAAAACATGCTGTTCCAGCCGTATGTCTTACAGATTTCTTAGCGGTCTGCACTGCGTTAAAAGTTGAATAATAAATAAAATTTATTAAACTTTATTTATATCATTTTACTTCCACGTCCAATTACGAAATAATAGCCGATGACACGAGATAAATTTTCAGTAAAATTGCCCGTCAACAATGTGTTAAGAACGTATAGACGAACGCTTTCGAGCGCTAGCCCACGCGTATCCATCGACAAACAGTTTGCTGTTTCCTCGACAATCTCAACTATCTCCGTCCTTCTATTGCTCACGCCCAACAGCAGCAACTTACCGATCTTGCGGCACGACGAATCCAGCACAGAAACTCGGTCGACAGTGAGAGCTACCGGACGGACTTCCCGTCGGTTCACCTCCAGACTCACTCATCCCCGCTGTCTGTTCTTCCACCCACGCCCTTCTGACTCTCCCGGCTCCAAACTTGCCGAGAGGCAACAACGACTCGTGTGACCCGAGATGGAAATCCGTGAAACCGTCGGGAGACACGTTGCTATTGGCCCGGTGGAGCGGGGCGTGTGGAAGAGCCGACGGCGGTGATCGATGGGATTCTTGGGAGCGATCGGCCCTAGAGCCCTCGTGCGATCGTTGGTTTTCGGCTTGACAACGACGGCAAACACGTCAGCCAGCCGTTCGAGATAAGAGGCGTGTCGGCGGCGCGCGTCGCCGGGTGGCTCGTTAAAACGTGATAACTCCATCTACATGTAAATCTAATCGGGTAAACGGGGCTGGCTAGGACATCAAACCTCCGTTAACCGCAGTCTACCACGCCGTCAGCCAAGCAAGACGACTCCCGTCCTGGGCGACCGCCTTCAGCTCGCTCGGCAAGCCGCGACCTTAAGCGTCAGCGCGTACGTCACCGCTAAATTCTCGTGTAATGAGACCTAATCCCGAGGGATGTCTTCCTGACTCTCGCGTGGAGCACCCTGGCCCCATTGCCACCTTGCTTGTAAAACCATCTTGGGGCCCGACCGCCAAACCGATGCGGTTAATTATGCTCGCTGGCAGGCGTCTGCGTGCGTACATGTGTGTGGTCGTGTACGATTCTTGGCGACTTAATCCGCTTTCGGCTTCTCGGTGTAATGTGGCCGAAGAGGTGGATCACTGTGGTTATTGGGCGTGGTCGACGTTGAGTAATGGGGAATTTTGATGATGATCGATTAGGAAACACGTTTTTTTTTAATGATTAGGTATGGAGTAGTTGAGGATTTTTTAATCGTTAATTAATCCACTGCTACGAACGATCGGGGTGGATTCACGTTTACTTTTGAAATGCAAGCTGTATAACAGTGTGTAAATAATAGTTTGTTCTTCCTGCTTACAGTTCCAATGGTTACCGTCAGCGGAGTTGTGGGGAACAAGGTACAGCTTCCTTGTGACATTCGTTCCAACGAGGATGATAACGTCAGTATGGTGCTCTGGTACAAGGAGGGCGCGGGGGAACCAATTTACAGGTGAGTTATGAAACCAATTCACCATTTACCATTTACACACTAATACATTGTAAGAAATAAGAAATATTCATCCTTCTTCCCCAAAAATAAGATATCTGGGAATTCCTTTACTCCTTTAATTCCTACGTTTACAAATTTAAAAATAGGCAAGATCTTTTGAAAGATCTATATTAGCTTCCTCCGTGTTTCCAATTATTTCAATGCACCACCCTACGTCGCGACGAAATCTCGCAGCGTCGATCACAGTGTCAAGTATCAAACGACATTAAAATAGCCGAAAGCATACTCTACATCCCGTTCATGCACAACGAACTAAAATTTCCCTTATTTCCGTCCGGCGATAAAAATTCACCGTAATCCAAGCTCGTTGTAAAAGCCCCGAGTTCATCAGAAACCCCTTGGCGGACCAGCCAGCGATCGCATAGACGTCGCGGCGGGCTGAGTCGACGTCTAAAAATTCCCCTGGAACCCGATAATCCGGGAATATAAATTGCCCGGAAGAAATAAAAAAGGAACCACCGCCCACCGGTGGGGCGGAGAAGGGCCGGTCCAGAAATTCCTCGCGTTATTTTCCGCGGTGAACTTCATTTGCCCGCCGACTCGCTATTTCGCTTCCGCGACCCGTGAAATTTTGCATATAGAATGGTGCTCGGCCCGCAGCCCCGCTACCCCTTTCGCGATGGAGCGCGCGACACGTTGCTGGGCCGGTGGGGAGCATGCGGAGGGGGTGAGGGTGGTCCTTGACGTCGGTGCCCGTCGGGTCATATTTAAGAAATGTAATAAGGTGTAAGGTATGTGCGGGTGAGACGATGCATCGTCTCCGAGCCTCTGCGCCGTTCTCCACCCCCTTCTGGCTGGGGGTGGCGAAGAGGGTGGCGGGCCGGAAGGGGTGAATCGCGGATGGTCGGAGGCATAGGTCGTCGCCTGTTGTAAAGTCAGTTTAATCCCCGCCAGGAGAGAGGAAACTTTAAATTTAGAGGCAGACAGACACCCCTTTGCACCCTCCCTTGCACCACTTCTCGGCCACCCCCTTCGCACTCGCACCCTGTTCCGGCTGCAGCAGTAAAATATTTATTACGGGACACGTCGACTCGTTTACCATACGCGAGCCAGACTGTTAAGGACGTGGAAAGATGAATATCGTTCCTTGAGATTTGTCTTGCTTTCGACGATTTGTCGAGCGCTGGATCTTTTATAGGATTACAGCAGTTTGTCGATTAATTGCGAGAAACAAGCTTTGGAGGATATTCATCGTTGCATTTTCAAATCGATGGGTTTTGTAATTATCACGGTCTATTGGATACTTTGAAATTTTACACGCGATCGTTATAATCGTTTAGACCTCAATATCATCTGTCACGAATTTCGCTAATTGTTAAATCAATTTAACTGGAAATCTCTAATTGAACCGCAGATTTCTTGAATTAATACGACGAATCGAAAGGTATAAGAGGAAAACGAATAACACTCCCGGCTATGACTAAGTACTGTTATGGCTGATAAACACGAGTAATTTTTTAACTAATCCAACATAACGCGGAGCACTGCCGCGCCCTCGAGCAAACCCATGTCGAGAGATAAGCACTGGCTTGTTTTATATGTAAATCTACTCCTCTGTACGTCGTAAAACTCCAGCGAATTATGATATTATATTTGGAATCTCTTTTACGAGCTAAGTTTCACCGAGTTGTTAACATTTTTAAAGCTATCCCCCACTCTGCTCGTTCCGTGCCGCCTCGTTCTGGTCGCGCAGCTTCCGCTTAATCTGATTTGTAATCTCATTAGGTTGATTTATTCGGCCACTCGAATCCAGTTCCACCGAGTCAAGTCCTGGTTCGTTTGATTCTCTTGATTATCGGCTCGTTTCCTTCGTTTTCTTGGATGACTTTAACTGCACGTCCTCGTTTTCGTTTTCTTCCATTTCCTGGCCCTCCGCTTTTCTGTATTTCCCATGGCCTACGCTTACCTTCGGGCGCTTATTAAACTTTTCAATAATATTTGCGCGATCTCCGAACAGCGTTCAGAATCGTTCTAGAGGGAGAACGTTCCGTGGAATTGAATTTGTTCAATTCTATTCACCGGTCCCTTTAGAAACATTTAGATCGCGTATATAATACTATACGATCGTCGTTCTCTTGGGAAGAAGGTTAATAGCCTGCTATCGAATGCATGGAAAATTAAAAGTGGACGACGAGATAATAATAAGATGAGAATTCAATACAACGAAGTCAGTATCATTTTATGGTACCAAAAAGGTTTTACGTAAAAGTAAGTAAACTTAATTCTAATTAAAAGTGGTACTGAAAGCACGAAATGAAGATACTTAAAATGGATGTTAAAATTAACATTAATTAAAAGATTCATTTCTTTGTGCTTATCAATGGTAATATGCACAATTACCTTCGGGAAATTGAATCTACCCGCGCAAAGGTCCTTTTACAAAGCTAATCACAATTTTTATCACTTTGGAATGAAAAATTGTAGGAGAAAGTATTTTATTAAAATGCACCATATGCTAAAATATTATTATGATTAAAAATAAAATAATACTGACATAAAGTAACTATGATGGATACAGTGTAACGTTAACAAAACAGAGTATCGTCCAATTGGATTCAATCGCTTAAATTTTCTCTAAGAGCCGTTCATACCGCACTATCAACCTTTTCATCCCAGAACCCCAAATTCAACGCAAGACATGAATCCTCCTTGTGTGAAATCGGAGCCCGATATATACGAAATGAACGCGTTCGAAGGAAGCAACACGCTAGGCATAGGCCACGAGGGACCAGTTCTTACGGAACCGCGCCGCTATTCACGGTGAAACGTCAATTCTCGCCTCAATTCTCGAATCCCCGGCTCGTGATTTCCAATAAAAACGGGAATCGACGGGATCCTCCGTCCCCTGCCCCTCGGATCGCTTTGATTTCCATGCAGCGGCGCGCCCCGTTCGGGAACGCTCGCTCGGCGATTCTTCTTTCGAAAATCTCCGCGAATCAGCCGGGTGATCGACGAGGCACGCGAGAGACTGCTGGATCGATCGCGAAGATTGAGCCGGCGCCGGAAGAGTGATAGCCAGGAATCGGTTTGCAGGGTTATCGCTCGTCGGGAGACGGTCGAGCGCGTTATATCCACGAAACGCTACGGAGTCGACGGAAAGCCGGTGATTTTACTGAAAACCGGCGAAGGAACACGTAGAGAGAGAGAGAAAACTGTGCATATGGCGGCTCGCGTCCGTGTTGGAGAGGAACCTTAAGGGGCAGCGCCTGGGTGCAGGCAACCATACGTAGCGCGCCTGGATGCAGGCAACCGTGCGGCAGCTAGGACGGTGGCGGTACATCAGGCGGAGCGCCTCTCCCCGTCTGTTGGAAGCGCGAAGTCGAAGAATTAAATCGTATTTCACCGTCAATGCCGCGGAAGCAACCGGCAGAGTGGGATAGCTTTGGGAATACTCAGTCACAAGCGGAAATCCGAACTCCCGTGCACTCGCGGAACGCAATTTAACTTTTAGTCGCTCGTGAGGAACCGTCGGTTTCCATGCTGCTCGATTTCCTGTAGCTCTACCCCTTCTTTCGTTCCCCGCCTCGCGACGGAGCGGTGTCAGGTGAGAGGAGCAGGTAGACGTGACGAGCGGAAGGGAGAAGGTTCGTCTTGTTCTCCTGTGTCTGCTCTCGCGAAATATCCGTCTTGTTCCCGCCGCCAAATCTTCCGTTGCTCGTTCGTTAATATGCAAGCGCGCACGGAAGAAGACATCCGAAGCGGGTCGATGTGCGCGGGTTCCATTTTATCGGGCTGTAATTTTGGTCTGCTTCTTCCTTGGAAATCCTTTGTGAAGTATTTGAGGATCTTGGTTTAACGATGTCACAATTGTGGACACGTTGTTGTTAAGCTGAATACGTAAAGAGATTATATTTTATTACTCGATTGAAAAGCGTTACACGATTAAACTGTGGTAGGTTTCTCGGGAAAGAAGATTTTCCCTCTTGCTAAATGGGATGCAGGGGACACACGATTATTCCCTTCATAATCGCATTACCAACGATACCGAGATTCCTAGCGAGATTGAAGGCAGAACCGTGGAGGATTTGAAGAGCAATAACCTCCCGCAAGCATGTTCTCAACCTCGCACGTTACATCAACTAAAATCTACAAGCCGAAAGACGTCTCGAAGGCCGTTGTCGGCTGTCGGATCGTCTAGATTGCAAGTGCAGGTTCCATGAAAATGCCAGTCTCACTTTCGCGAGATTTTAGTATTAACTCGTATCTGGTAGAAACGTTCTCGTTGAAGAAACCGTGAACAGAGATTCGCTAGACTCTTTTCGTTACTACGATATGATCTCAGTTTCTTAATAAATCATGTTCTTCGAATTCATGAATAAAAGTGAAATGGTTAAAAATGCGTTTGTAATCATTAAAGTGCAAATTTTTAGGCAATCAGAAAAGGTTTAAACGTGAAAATAGGAGTACAATGTAAATCAGAGTATATGGTATGGGATGAAGCTTTTATTTAAAGTCCATCTTATCAATTGCGTTAATAAAAACAATAATTTGCATAAAGATCCGCAGTCTGCTAATTTCGATTTAGTTCCCACTTATACAGGGCATAGTATACAGGCTTTGCTCTGATGATTTATAACATCAGTGCGTGTTACTGTTGAGCTAACATGCGGATAATGAATTTAACAGAGCAGGCTTATAGCGTTCATTCGTTTCAGCTGCTTTTCTCCGTGACTGCTTATTAATCGCAGTCCCTGTGGAATGTGCAGTTAATTGATATGGAACCGTAGTAGAGAACGAAGAAAGTATACATTCTAATCCGTTCTGCAATATCTAATCTATCCGAGCGTTTTGCTGGAGTATCCTTGAAACTAGTCACACTTAAGGTGTACACTGTGAGTTAGCTTCGGATTAGGAAACTACGGGAGTGTACAAATCCTTGAAGGTGTTCCATCCTACTCGTGAACTCTCTCGCTTCGGGTATATAGATATTATAATTATTCATGATGAATAGCACGGGAACATGGGCGGAATTAATTAACGCATAATACGTTCGATAGTACAAATGGTCATATGCTATAGGCAATGCATAGGTACATGTGCCATTATGGAGATAATACTAACCATTGTTCCTTTCACATCCTATTGGAAGATCAATACACTTCCTATCACTCTTTTTAATAGAAACTTCAAATTAGATAAAATATGCGTCATGTATATATATATATTGTATTAATATATTAAAAATATATTATTAGGTTGGCAACTAAGTTGCCGCCATTTTTTTAAAAAGAAATAAGATTTTCATCTCTTTCGATCTCTTTCAAATGCTATGCGCGGAGTTTTGTTCAATATTGATGCAGAATTGAGAGATTGGTTGGATGAATTTTTCGAGTCGAAATCGTGTAATTTGTACCAACGAGATACTGAAAATCTTATTGATTGTTGGGAAGAAGTTGTAAACAACAAGGGAGAATACATTATTTATTGATTACTTAGTTATTAATTTTTATTAAAAAGTAAGCTTTTAGAAAAGTTAAATAAGTGGCGGGAACTTTGTTGCCAACCCATTATATTTGATAAAAAATATATATACAAGTATTTCACATAAACACACACACACACACACACTCATTTACGAAATAAAAAACAAAGTTTTGGTTTTTGCAATTGTTTCACGTTCCTGTAACGATGTTCAACAAATGCGCGAACGATTTCAGCTTCGACGTTCGTGGAAATCGGCAGTTCAGCGACGCTAGCCTCTGGTCGTCGCCGACGGCATTGGGACCAAGAGCTTTTTTTATCACAGCCTCGAATCCTGCTCACCTCAGCATCGATCGCCTGGAGACTAAGGACGAAGGGATCTATCGGTGTCGAGTGGACTTCAAGAATTCGCCGACGAGAAAGCAAAAGATGAATCTGACTGTTATAGGTGAGTAGCGCACCTCCGCTTATCGGAAATTATGCTCGATATCGGCCGGCAGTCGAACCTTAAGGAAATCTTATCGGTAATTTCGTTCTATAATTTTACCTCGTAATTGAAGTTGCACGGGTGTACTTAAAAATAACGAAACGTAATTATGATAGATACGTCTTTCTTCTTTTCTAAACTACACCTACGGACGAGGTACATTTTCATGACGTTAGGAACGGTTTAACTCTTTGGGATTAGGTGCTCTTAAAACTGGTCCCACCTTTTGCCTAGCTTTTTATGCAAGGTGGGATATATTTTAACCCACCTCGAGAAGTTGAAATGACTCAGTGTAAAACAGTTCAATATTTTAATAATTGAAACGAATGCTTTTTCCATTCTTTTCTATTAAAAAACATTCTGTGCAACTTGGATTTTCATTTCCCTTAAAATCGTGTGTCTCAAAGAGTTAACAGAGTCCCCCGGAAAATTCGTATTTCCGTTGGCGATAAAATAATTTTTCCGCGCCTCTCGCAACGACAGAAACAATTAAACGACCCCGTGTCCGACGAATCACTCGGCACACGCCTGCTTTGCACGGTTCACCGTTTCACGCTCGCGCGAATCCAACGGGGACGCGCTCGGTTTTTAACCGTGCGTGGCGCCCCGGTCCCCGGGGCTAGCGGGTAATCGTCGACAAAAGAGTATTCAGCGAATGGTAAATCACTCGCATCAGCGGAACTCAATTGGCCCTAATCAATCTTTCACGAGTAAATCACGCCGGCACGCAGCCAGCGCGATAGATCAGCCGTTCTCAAGCGGCGGACAAATAATCAATCCGCATTTCCGCTGATTCAATCATGCACCCTACGCGCGTGCCTGTTACCTGTACACGCGCGCCTCTGTTTACGGTCTGCACGCGTGTACACGTGCACGTGTACGCGTGCGTGTGCGTGAATATGTCTGTTCCGCGCAGTGCCTCCGTCGAAGCCGGTGATACTGGACGGGACGACGAGGGTCATCTCGAGGCTAGAGGAGCTGTACAACGAGGGGAGTGACGTGAACCTGATTTGCGAGGTACGAGGTGGCAGGCCGCCCCCGAAGCTGACGTGGTACCTCGATAACACCGTGATAGACGAGTCCTACGAATACCACCCGAAGACCGGGTTCACGGTTAACCACTTGTCCTACCCTAAAGTTGGAAGGCAACACCTGAAGGCTCGGGTGATCTGTGAGGCCAACAATACGAACCTGGTGCCGCCGCAGACTAGGCTGGTCATCCTGGACGTCAATCGTAAGTGGCTTGAAATGTTTCTTAAAGTATATCGGGGTTAGTCCCGTAGCTCTACCACGGGCCGTGGTTTCGAAGCAGAAGACCGCGGGGGCGTTGATGAACGGGAAACTTCTTGGAGGAATGCCATCGGTTGACGAGAATACCTCTTTGAAACAGAGTTTGCGGGCTTATGTTTGAGGGGGAAGTAGGAGTGAATGAAGCAGAGAGTTGAATAGGGACACGAATGGAATTTTGGTGATTAATTTGACGGAAGTTTGAGAAACGAAAATTCTTGCGAACGCTATTTTAACCGTGTACAACATATTTCATTCCATGCTTTCAGAAGCGAAGCGGTAACTTTTGGTATACAATACGGTTTAACGAAGTTAACGTATCTCTCGCGCTATTTCCTGACGCGATACCGTGAACTGATCGAGATTCCAGAAAAATGCTTGAATCTGTTTCACGTGCGCGAACAGCTCACAGTGTTTCTTTGTGACCAACGGAACGTGTTCCCTCCGTCGGCTACTCTAAATCATTCACGCTGTACCGTAGCCATCGCGCGAAATACCAGGCTAAACGGCTACACGTTCTGTTATAAGTAGATACGATCGTGGCACCGGTGACGTCAGGTGGAAAATATTAGCGAGACGCGGCGTTCGCTTGCCTCGCCGCTGTCTCTACGCTTTCGTAATCTGCGAGTTATGCAGAAACCAGTTGCTCTCGCGCCGGATTAACGCATAGGTTACGCTGCGCGCGAGACTTGCACGCTTCACTCGCGGCAGACAGTCTGGTTTTCTATGGTTTCGGACGAGCGTGTGCACGAGGACCGATTAAGAAACGAGAATTTATGCATGCGGCTGTTGGCTCGCGTCGGTTCCCGTTGCGATCTTGCGAAATCGTCTTTCCTTTACACCGATCGCGGCGTATCAAACAGCACTATTCTATTTTTGCGACCGGTGTCTCGTAAATTTCGATCTTTAACATTCTCTGTAGCTGACTTGAGTATTAAATACGTGAACACTTTTTCTTTGGAGTTCAACAAAGGAAACCGCGTTCTCTGATTTTACTAAAACAACTTGTGAAAAAGAATTTGTTTTGTAAAATGTAAATTTGAGTATTCCAATTTTATATTGAAAACATTATTCCTTTTTAAATTACCAGATTTCTTGATAAATGTACTAGAAATCCAAAAATAGCAATGTCCTGACTGACTGACAGATTCATCATCGCAGAGCCTAAACTATCGAAACTAGAAACATGAAATTTGGACAATGGGTTCCTTTTATGACGTAGGCACTCCCTAAGGAAGGATTTTTTGATATTCCATCTCCAAGGGGGTTAAATAGGGGTTGAAAGGTTGTTTGAAAATCCGTCAATTTTGAAGCAAGCACTATGAAAGCTGGTATTTAACTTTTCGGTTAGAAATACAAAAATACGTGTTTCAACGTTTTTGAAAAATCAACCCCGAAGGGTGTAAAATAAGGGATGAAAGTTTGTTTGAAAATCCGCCCATTTTGAAGCAAGCACCATAAGAAAAAAGAAACGCGGGCAACAGCTAGTGAATAAATATAACCACTGACCCAACCAGTATCCGTCGTTCCCCCCTCGTAATTGTACCCGTGAAACAGCACTTCTCCGCATGAAAAGTTCGTTTCCATCTCGTCCAATATTTATTCCGCGCAGGAATAAAGGTCGCACGACTTTGTAATCCACGTCTGTTTAACGCGCGTGCCATTAATTCGGCCGCCAATAGAAAAATCCAACGTTCACCGCGTTCGTGCACGAAAGCCAACGGCACGCCGCGCCGTCGGGAGATCCTCGCGCGACTATCGGAATTAAAGTCCAATTCCGGGTAATCTCAAAGGGAATCAGAAGAAAATCCAGCGTGCTAGATTCCCCGATAAACGGTTCAAAGTAATATTCTCCGCGAGTCTCGCGGAACACCTGACCGACCGATCGGCCCTACCAGCTTGGTTATCGTCCTATCTACCATCGCGGTTAAACAATTCTCCACGACGATTTCTCGGAGGGCCGACACCGACGGGCCACCCAACGAACGAACGAACGAACGAACGCCTTTTCACGTGGTCCCCGCTCGGGACAAGGTGTTCACGCGCTGAACCTATTAGTCGTCCGGTCGAGATTGGCCGGCGGAGATAACAGTAACGCCTCTCGCAAGACGGATCAGTGGATCGCGTGCACTTCTGGCTTCGATTCCGTGTTCGTACGCGAGCTCCTCGAGCGTTTTCAACCGGTTGCGGTCGATACCGGTGACGAGGCGTCACCGTGCTAGCTGCCACGTAACCGGGCGGCGAGGCGCTAGAAAGTTGGCCGGCGGAAGCGACGTTGGTCCGATTGGTTGTAGCTTTTACAGGGCCTCGCGTTTTCGACGCAATTACAAAAATGAGGGCGCGCGCGTTTTCGTTATTAAGGGGAAACGGTAACGTTGACGTAATGGATTACGTGGTGTCACGTGATGCGAGAAGTCGGGGGACGCAATGGTGTTCGTGAATGGAAAGGGTTAATTGGCGCAAGCACCGTGTGTGGGTTCGATTAGTTGCGATCTTTATTGGCTTATCTTGTTCGACACGATTGCAGTGATTTGATTGTAGACCAATCGTAAGGCGTTAAAATGAAAGGGGTCGAAGGACGGTATCGTGCAGAAATCGGAAAATGGATGGATCAAAAAGGATGCTTGGTAGTTTTCAAAGAAAACGTTATACGCCAATAGCCACGGTAAGATTCGCCAGAAACTGCATCCTGCTGCACGTCTTAACAGTTCCCAAACTCCCCGTTCAAAGTTGAACAGTTTGAACGATATCTGCAAGTCGATCGACGGGATCAAACAGTTACGTTCTAGTTAACAGTAGCTTTACCGCCTAATCGTTTTACGCGTGTTTACATTAGCATTATCGCGCTCGGTTCGAGTAGTTTTACCTGCTTCGTAACGGTTACGGTTTCCTAACCCTAATTCTAATGTAGCCTTACTGGATCCTTGGGAGCGGAATACCCTCTACAGGAGCCGCTTACACGATATCTTGCTGTTCCGAGTACTTCGCGAACACCTAAAGGAGTGCGATCCTAGAAACGTGTTCTCCGACCCATATACTTATGCGTTACCGTTTAAAATGCAAAATCTAACATTTGACTAAATCTAACAGTTGCTTTTCGTTTTTCAACATCTAGCTTGTCGCGTGTTAACCCATTCACTGCCAGGCAAATTTAAATCGTCTTACCCTGGGTGCCAAGATTTCATTTTAAAGAAAATATGCATCATTATTTTGACAATGAAAAATGATATTAGATTTGTTTTTTTTTTTTTAATGTTATATAAAATATTCGTCTATTTTTTTCTAATAATTTGTAACTCAAACGGCTACAAACTTATTTAATTGCAATCGATCTAAACTTAAAGCACAAATTACGAGATATCTCGTAGCTGGCAGTAAATGAGTTTGTACGATGAAACGAAGAAATCTAAAGCTTATTATTTGATCAGAAGGTGTAGTTTATATACGTAGGTATACTATTAGAAATTATGGGTTAAACAGGAAAAAATAAAGATAATTTTTCTGTTTAAGAACTTACTAAATTTCATTTTTAAAGTAAGGTATATCCTTTTTGAACCTGATCTCTACGTAACAAGAAGCGTAATTCGAATGAATAGAAGAGGTTGAAGGACACAGTTCGTTAGGGTCCTCTAATTCTTACACACAGTGTAATAAGGGTAAAATACTTGATCCGTTCCTAGAACTTCTTCAGCGCATAGCTCGATCTCGCATAAATATCTCTTCGAGCAGATTGATTTTCATTTATTCGTTAGGACATATTTTATTTTACATTCTACGGAACGAACGATAAAGTTATATTCGCAACGTTTCGATACGATTCAGGACGAAATGCTATGAAATTCTCGCCTAAAATGGCCCCCGCGTTACCATTAGAAATTCTCAAACGGTACATCACGCCGCGTTTAATTAATATTCGCTGCCACAGCATCAACTTAAACCAATAATAGATTATTCTTCTTGATCGAGCATCCGTGCACGGTGATTCGTCAGTTAAATTACACAATATTGCGTATATAACAATCGAAGCGATTGAATTTCTCCGAGAGCGTAGGAGGCGCGCATTCGGAAAATCAATTATCCTGTTTCACAGGGGGCACGATCTCCTAAATTTCTAATTGACAAACGCTGCCTGGGCCGTTGGCGGCAGCTGATACAGGCCGGGGACCCGTTTGATTGGTCGCCGTCAAAGAACGGTCGCAAATAAATTTAAACGCACGGGCGCAGCCTGTTTGCGGTTGGCCGAACGCGACAGTGGCGTGCACGGGTCGCCATAGGAAAGTACACAGCCGAGTATAATTTCATACATCCCCCCGGGTGATACCTATTAATTCGCGGTGTTGCCAGCCGTAGCAAGCTTCATTCAATAGGACAAATAATAATAAGCGTGCGCGTTCCCGGTCCCGCCCGGTTTGCCGCCTATAATTCTCTCTTAATTGCCCGGCTCGTATTAGTGTCGCTGTTTCGATTGCCAATTAAACGTCCACGGTATACCGTTCAAAGGTCGAGCTTTCCTTTCTTGCGACTTCCTTTCGCGAAAACGTTTCAGAGCACTCCATCTTTTTTCGTCAACCCATTGCAATCGAGGAGTGACCGTTAATCATCTAACGATACTAATTTGAAACATTTTCTAAATTTGGTTACCGTGCCATTAAAAAGATTACATTTCACTTAGATGCCATGTACGTTTTTTCATTTTAACACTTAGCCAACTTAAAATGGGGAGATCTCCCATTTTTTCCGAAACAAGGGCGTTGCGATTGATTCTATTTACTTTTGTTGTTAGTTAGTCTTGGACTGGTGTTGTTCACAGTTCGTCAAATGCATTTTCTGCCTTTCCAAAAGTACAATTTTTAATAAATTCTTAATATTCGATGGACAGTGTTCGGTTAGATGAGGCACCGTGCGGTTAGCTACATATTAAGGGGCTCCCGGTCGGTGAATTGTTAACCCTTTGCACTTGAGGGGTGATTGTTAGTCGTATAATGATACTAACTTGAAAAATTTTCAAATTGGGAGTGTTTATTAAGATTCGTCTATGTTAAACGTCATTTAGTTTAGTTAAGCGATATACTAAACAAACTAACTACAGTCTGAAAATTTGCGAAACTATCATCTGGTGACTAACAGTCGCCTCTGGAGGGCAAAGGGTTAAAGCCACATCCGATCGATAGGTGGCGCCGATTTTTCGTCTATACGACAGACTTCGAATAAGTTCAATAGTAAAGTCTGTGATCGAAGGTTTTTAATCTTTTATAGCTTTTTCATGCTGTATCGTAGCAACTGCACAGTCGTTTGTAATTGTTACTCGAATGATTTTAAAGATTGAATTTAACGACGACTTTAACACTAGATTTACGGACATTTCTCGTATATCTATTTCTAATATACATATACTAAAGAATAAAGCATACATTAAACAGTATTTGAAATTGCAGAACCGAGGGGGAAATAGGTTTTGGTATATTTGTATCGCTCCATCGATGAAAGTTAGCAAAAATTGCTAGGAATAGTAGTAATTGTCTTTGCAAATTTTGCTCACGAAGTTCGAAACCCATCAAATTGACGAGTCCCGTAAACCCAGTGTTAATACGTGAATAAGTTTAAATCAGAGGGCACGATCAGTGGTAGTTAGTTATTTTAACAGAGGTGTTCATCGTTGCTAATACTTCCATTTTCGCTCTTAGCAAATCCTGAATTCTCCATTTCCCTAAATTTTTGCGTCCTCTGCAATTCTACGCTTTCGGCCGACGGTACGTTTGCTCGGTCCCCCCGCGGGAATTAACAAATAATCGGCCGTTTAATGCGTAAACGCCGGTAATCTGCGCAACATGCTGCCAATTAAAGTTTAAAGACTGACATGAACCCGCGTCGTATTATTAATTGGCGCCGTCGCTCCGCTCATCGTTAATTCACATGCGGTTGATCTGAATGCTCACCGATCTCGGTTGCATGCGCGCACGCTCATGAAACATGCGCTCGTGTACGCGACTATCCGTGACCGTGCAGATGCACCGGCGTGCGCGCTGGCAATATTTACTCGCGCGCGATGATGCGCGTCGGAACTGTTCGCGGAATAATAATTAATAACAGGCCCGAACACCCGGACGCGCCCCCTATTTTCGTCACTGGCGCGCGAATTATTCCTGGCTGCCCGCGAGAAATCATTGCGTTGAGCTGACCGTGTCGTGAAAACCGATTTTTCGCACGCGCCTCTGTTTCGCGACCGAGCCTTTACGTTTTGGTTCGTTCGGCCAGGATATGACGTACGATCTGCTCGCTTCTTGATTTACGGCAGCCGAGTTTCGAAAAAGCAAATATTTTTTGTATCGAAAAGCTGAGTTTCGAGCAGATGCTCTGATTATAAGTTGGGATGTTTGGGGTAAAAAAAAAAAAAAAAAAAAAAAAAAATGGAAAAACATGGCGACAGGATTTCAGGAGTGAAATATTTTTCTCATTTTTCTTTCGTTCGCTTTTTAAATAGTAGAAGCATAGATGTATTCGATCGTGCAAATTTGGATAAATTTCACGATGCAAGAGGTTGTGATATGATGGTTACAGTAGAGGGAACGATGATAGAGTTTGTAATAACGGATTACATTTTGTAGAAGCGCGAAATACTTGTAGGAAGGTTCACAAGTTACGAAGGAAGCGAGAATGAAGAATGCAACGTGTTCCAAGTAGTGTTTCAGCTTGCGTGGTAAATTTTTCATTGACCCTTTCCGAAGTTTTAATATTGATTTACTGCCGCAGCTGCCACTCTCGTATTATACTTTAAAACTGCTCTCAAGCGAGAAATGTACAGATTCTTGCGAGAGACTCGAAAGGCAAGGAGTTAAATTTTTCACGCAAACCTCTGTGTCCCTCTAAAATGTGCCGGGTTTCAAGCAAAGCTGCGAACTTTGGAACTCCTTTTAATCGCTCGCCTCGAGCTTTACGTTCAACTGCATAGTTAAACCGATACGCTTTCTCCTGAATTTAAACGGTCAATAGTAATTTAACGCGATATAAAAATTTGAAATCGTTATAGCATGCATTATTAGCATTGCAATATAATATTATAAATATCTGGCTGCAAGGTCATTTATTAATGACTGGTTGTAAGTCATTTATTAATTAAAATTCTCAATTTTGTAGCTAAAATATATTTCATTCCTTGGAGGTCAATTTCAACGCAAGTTGTAACGAAACATCCAAATAATAACAATTCTCAATTTTGTAGCTAAAATATATTTCATTCCTTGGAGTTCAATTTCAACGCAAGTTGTATCAAAACATCCAAATAACAAAAATTTTCAATTTTATAGCTAAAATATATTTCATTCCTTGGAGTTCAATTTCAACACAAGTTGTAACGAAACATCCAAATAACAAAAATTTTCAATTTTGTAGCTAAAATATATTTCATTCCTTGGAGTTCAATTTCAACGCAAGTTGTAACGAAACATCCAAATAATAAAAATTCTCAATTTTGTAGCTAAAATATATTTTATTCCTTGAAGTTCAATTTTAACACAAGTTGTAACAAAACATCCAAATAACAAAAATTTTCAATTTTGAAGCTAAAATATATTTCATTCCTTGGAGTTCAATTTTAACACAAGTTGTAACAACCCATCCAAATAACAAAATTCATAATAATCACAATAATTCTATCGCTTCTATTGCACACCTTGAAATAAGTTTGTTCAATTTTAAGCTGTAGTAGCTCCCTCGAAATCGTTTAAACTGCAGCATCACGCCTATAATCGATAACATTATCGTGTCTCAACCCGTACCGCTTAGGTCTCGACACGTTCATTCGGGTCAACTTGTAACGTAAGTGCCTCGTTTTTATCGAGATCGCGATTCAGGTCGGTTTTGAAGAGTTCAGGCGAACGTGCAACGTCATGGGAACGCATGCTCGGCTTTGAAACGCGGGTTGATGAGCGTGCAACCGACCGTTCGTAGCCGACCGAATCCACGGGAACCCGTTCGGACAGAAAACGATAACACCACGATGAACACGCGTGGCGACACACAGATCGTGCCAGTGTTCACTCACGGTTTCAACGTCAAAGCAGCGTGTCAATAGAACGTGCGCTCTGGTCGAAGCTTGCGCACACAGATTAACGATAACGGCTCAAGGTAAACCTTGGTCGATGGAAAAACTGCATTACGCATAATTGCGTGCGATTACGGCGATCTGAATACGTTTACCATTTTGTCCCGTTCGTTTCGTTCCTGTTTCAATTTTCGCCCCGTTACTAAGCTTACACTGCGCGCGATAATTTCTTCATGAGGGCTGCGCGTGGGAAAAGTATTAATAGAACGACTGTACGTGAAAAAATAAATTGAAAATGTGGAGTAAAGTATTTTTCTTATTATGTCTCAGTTTCTTTTTGGGGAAAATTGTGTTAGAAGTTTTGTGATATGTGCTATACACGTGCATTTAACTGTGTCTCTAATTAATTTTTATGGCGAATTTGTGAAATTTTAAGATTGAATTAATTCGATTTGAAGATTGAATTAATTTATACGAGAGGAAATATTTTTGAACACTTTGCGCGTTAGCTTTTTTCTTTTTCTAAAACGAAGTGTGAAACGGCGTTATGTAAAAATCGTCGAGCGAAGGTATGGGTAGAGGTTGAAATCGTTGAAGAGGCAACCGAGACGGATTTGTTTTTTAATCGATCGCAGAAAATCGATTTTCTTTTGTTTCTTGAAAGGCGAAGAGGCGTGATCACGATGCAACAGCACGCGATGCTTCGTGCACCGAACGATACTGCTTTTGATTTCAGCCTCGCCGTCCTTATCGATGCCTGATACGTGTTTCAGGCGTGTTTCGCACGGAACGAACTTTCGCGATTCTTGTCCACGATTTTTTAAACATCACGGTCTAATTGAAACTTGAAATTGCTACCACTTTGGTCTGCATTTAGTCTGCAATCTTTCCCCTGTCTTGTCACTTTATTTTCCTCTCAAAATACGATCCTTATTCGATTCGTTGAAAATTAATGAAAACATATTATTACCATTCATTTATTTTAATTTTTGTTAATCATTGAATCGAATTATTTGCAAATAGATAATTGAGGTTTCCTAATTTTTCGCAAAGTATTTTAAGTTCGATAAAGTTTGTGCGACAATGTTCTTAAGCGGAGAATAAATGTTTCAGGTTTTCAGTATCTTACTTATCTTATTTTATTTGAGTAATAATAATTCTCAAGATATTACTTTCCTTTCATTTGCAATATCATGCATCTTCCGTACACCTTGTGGATTTATTGAAAGTTAATTTCCATTTGAGAAAATAAAAACTGTGGCGAGTAGAAAGCTGGTAAAATAAACCTTACGATTCGTGAAGTAGTGCAACCTAGAAATAGTCAGACATCGACCCTTCTTTCGTAAACACAGAGAATCTTTTCAAACGATTCATCGAACAATCTGTCAACAAAGAACTTAAATCGTTAACTCACAGTAGTTTCTACCAGAATATAACAAAACTATAGTTATTTATCAACAAAATATTAAAAATTGATTTCCTTAATAAAGTTGTTCTCTAACGTTCCTTCTTTCTCCCCTGATCTTTCAACTGCACAACATTAACCAACGATATTTTCCATTAACATAAATTAAAAGCGTACACCTGAGCGTTTGAAATTTAGCTCAATATGTTACGAAGTTAATTAAGTAAGTAGTTCGCGTTACCGTGCACAAACGTATGGTCCATTTATAGCACGGTGCACCTTGTTTAGGGGTTAATCGCTTTTCCCTTTACAAGCTACGGGGAATTCTGTTCGGTGTACAGGGGATCGAGCGTTTCCAGAAATGAAGATCTTTAGAAACGCAAAGGTGCATGTATCCGTTGACTGGCGAACGGGTCCCCGGGCGGGTCGGGAGGAAAGGGCGACGAGAAGGATCGCCATCGCCGCGCACACAGCGGCGGAGAGGCCACGAAACGGAACGTAGGAACCAATTTCAGAGAAGTGGCTACCGGCTAATGGCAATTAGGGGTTGTACGAGTGGCTGGTTGCGGCGGCGCATAAGCGTGTGCCGGAATTTACGAGGCAGACCGCGCGATGGGCAACGTGGTATCATGGATCGTGCTGGGTATAACTGACCTTTTGTTTTCGGCCCCCATCTTTATTAAATTTCGACGAAAGAACGGCAGACGAGGTAAAATTAAGGTGGAAACAGTTCGTAAAATATCGATCAAGAAAGATACGAAGGATAGACATGGAACACTTTTTATAAGTAAACTGTGGACATTTCGTGAAAATCCATAGTTTCGTGAATTGAAGGAATGAAAGTTGAATAGAAATTTACTTTACACTATGTTTCATTTACGTTATGTTCATTCTATAATTTTTGCATATTTCAATTTCTCATAGATGGATGAAATTATTAACCCTTTGACTACGTTAGACTTTGGCACGCACTGACCGTATGGTACTGTACGAATTCACTCGCGACGTTCACTGGGTACGGCGAAATTTTTCGTTAGACATGCATTTCTGAGGAAGTATATTAAAATATTCAAAATACTGAAATTTATTACAGTAGGCGTCAACAGTACCGGGAAGTCAATATGCGTCGGACGCCAATAGGAGTCAACAGTAGTCAAAGGGTTAAATTTCACCCGGTGTACTCGAATGCGAATGCAAATTTTAGGTAATGGAGAAATTACCAACTTGAGGTCGTAGAAGAGAATTCAGACTGGTAGAAGCAAGGATTACATGAAATTCATGGAAATTATTACTTCCGTTAGAAGGCTACCGTTGACACACGTTCTAGTCGAAGAATGTATTCATCGGTTTACTCGATAAAACGCGAAAATGATCAAGCAATTAACGGGAACGCAGTGGTGTAGCGGCTGGTCGCCGTCGCGCATGCCTTATTCTGTGTGATTAAGGCGATCCAATATTGCATGCAATAATTGCAATCAATAGACGTTCCAAGATTTATCGCTGATGGAAATGGACAGGCGGTACATATATGCATTTACCGTGACAGATGTATACGTTCCAACCTATGAATTTCCGTGGGCAACGCACAAGCGATGACGTTAATAGGAAATTCAATATTCTCCATCGTTCGTCCCGCGAAATCGCGTGCCATAAGTAGCTTGTAATTGCAATAAAACGTTGGCGCACGCGAAATCTGTGCGTACCAGTGAGCCGTATATTTAACGACCAATAAGAACGGCGGATTTTTGCGTGCATTTTGCTTCAACGAACAACACCACAGGCGCATCAAGTTTGTAACGGGTAAAGAAGCGTGGACGGATTCGTTTCGTTACGATAATCGATTAAAAGATACGACAGATTTTAATCAAAATGAAAAAGTTCGTTCCCGATGTTACGCTTAATAGAAGTTCAGAGCGCCTGTTAGAGGATGAAAACGGTACAGCACTGAAAACCGCTATCACCTACCGCAATTTATAATGTTTTATGAAATTTTAAACTGAAGAGGTGAAACTTGTTACGGAGATTAAAACTCAAAGTGTATGAACGTTCATATCCCCTAAATGAACTACTTCTTTCATAATTACTTGAGCGATTAAACCGACTAAAATTATTACACGAACGGATAGATTTTCTTATTAAGACGTGTTACTCCAAGACGCTCTACTAATTAATCCTCCGAGGAAGTTTACAACCTTCGATTAAGTAATCAACTTCCAACAGCCTGTTAATTTCACGTATTACAGTAACGAAGGAGTAGAAATAAAATTAAATCACCGTTCTGTATTTTGTTAACCTGAAGACCATCAAATTTCAGGTATTATCAATAGCAAAATTATATAAATTCCCGGTGTTATAGGTTATTGTTCACTTTTATTAGCGAAATAGTAGGGTTCAAGTGTAGATGTGAAACAAAGTGAAGTTCTTAGATAATATAATATTTAAAACAGTTTAATAGTAACAACTTTAATAGTACATGGTATATATATTCTACCATTCATGTTTATCAGAAGAATCGCAAGAATCATGTTCAAATTGGTTGCAGTATACTATTTTATAATATTATTTAATTTTATAAATATATATAAATCAATACAAATTGAATGCAAGAACACATGCTGTCTTGTTTACAGACTATAGCATACCCTAACATTGCAAAAAATTTGCCAAAAAACATTTTGTAGGATAAATGTATAGAAAGAAGTATGGGTTCGAGGAACCACCCCGTCAGAATTGCAGGTAACAAATTGAGATTCAGGAGTTTAACCTTTTCGCTACGGGTGGGTTCTCCGTCGCAACACTCCCGTCGTGACGAGCAGCGACAAAACTGCACGGCTCACTACAACCTGAGCTGCTTTGACGGTGTTTTCTGAAACCAAAAATTTTTCTCAAAACAGAGCATTTATAACGTCTTAACATGCACTCTCTTAATATTCATCGCGACAATTGAAGCAGCCGCGTTTGGCCTGAATTTTTCCGAGGTTCCGAATAGTGCAAAGGGTTAATGCATGTCAGTCTATGAATCGGCTCGCCTCGCAGATGCCTCGAACGATTCCCCGCTAACACACGCGTATATTGTTTCGCGCGTAAATATCGAAATGCCGGCCCGTATCAATGGCGCCGCGGCACCAGACCCTTCCTTGACGGTTGTTGGCGCAGCAAAGAAATTAAATAATTGAGATTTATCGGCGCGCAGCGTCGACGAGATTTTAAGAGGCTCTCCCGGCGTGTAATACGACCTTCCTCGAGCCTCTGCCGCTCGTTCGCGCGGCCGTAAACGTCTTGAAAGAGTCTCCTTAACCCTGAGCAACGCGATACTAGCAAGGGGCGTGCGGCATTCCGCGTTTCTCCTTCGTTTTCGCAACTTCGAGGATGCAGCTCGGCGAACTTCCCTGTTTAGGGAATCGCGAGCTTGTCGCTCGTTTAGCGCGAGCTCTATGCTTCGCGCTGGTTAACGCGTCGAGCGTAAATTGGATGTTGCTCATTGAGCTCGTAATTCATTTTAGCATTCGCTGTAAGCGGATACGGTTTTAATAGGAGGATTTTAAAGCCGGGAAGCTGACGAACGTTTTGAACGGATTCAAGAGAAGTGTGCGGGATTGGTTAATGGCTCGTGAAGCAAGGGTTAATTATTTAACCCTTTCAATGCTAGAAACGTTCTTGGTATGAAAATTGTGTTCGTACAACAGAAGTGTATGTTGTACGATGGATCATAGTGCAATATGAAAATAGCGGAAGAAACGATTCTGAGCTGTAGGGGTATCTATAATTTCTTTCCAAGCACGTGTATTCGTACCACTGTCTACAAGTTTTAGTAACTTCTAATTTGCAGCAGTATGGAGCCCTTAGTAAATTTTCTCAGCTTAAAATTAATACTTCGGATATCTGTTAGAAATGTTAAGTTTCCATTCCTCTGATACAGATACAACTTCACATATTGATATTAATATATCGTTATTCAATTAATTTATTATCTAATTAAATTTGACTAAATAATTTTAACAGGCACAAATCCCCCACAAAGTTTGTAAACTATTAAAATTGTTTAGTCAAATTTGTTACCTAGATACTGAATATTTAATAATAAATTTTATCCAATATAATAAATTTAATTAAATATTTGACCATTGAAATATTGTTATTCATATTAATAATAATGAATAATCTTAAGAACCTTCTTTTCACATTAGTTATTGTAATAACATTAGATCAATTACAGATTACATATTTTCAGGTATTTATACATTTACAAGGATATATCCGACGCTCGTACTCACAGGTCGCATATATCCGGCGTTCGAAGGGAAAGGGTTAAGAAAAGCCCATGTCCCCGTTCGCTAAACGGGTTCCACCGGTGCCTCTCGAAATTAGACATTCCCGTCTCATCGTCCCTTTGGATTTGTCCGCGTTATCCCACGCGTGGGGCGAGGCTGAAAATGGAACGGCGCGTCGGTTCCCCGGAATAATTTGCAGTTTTCACGAACGGCAGAGCGAAGAGGATAAGTTCGGAAGTGGCGGCGCGCTCGCATAAGTTAGTTAAAGTTAAGTTGTTCCAGGAGGAGTAGCAGGAAGGGGGGAGGGTAGGGAGGGTGGAGGGGAGAAAATTTGTTTTTGCAACTAGCTGAGAGCCTGTTATATAACGCGTCTTCCGAACGAACCGCGGCGAGCTGGCAATTTTCACGAGACTTTAATTCGTACTTCAACTCCCATTCGTAAGCATGTTTGTCGTTCTGCCGCCGGTGTTAAATTATGCAACGATTTTGTCGAACGCTGTCTCGCGTTGTTCGTCAAAACTTTGTGAGCACAGAAGCTTGTAGCGTTACACCAAGGATGCTTGGATTCGAAACGAACCGGGTGTATTTAAGAAGAGATGGTTTTTGGAAACGTAATTTTTTAATGACTCTTCTTACTTCGTTCGTGAGTTTAATTGGCTGCTACGTTGGAATTTGAAATTTGTACGCTTATCGTGGATACTGTTTTTAAATGATATCGAAATAATTTGCAATTTAAATGGACAAATTGGCGCTGTATGCAGTTGAAGCACGATTGCAGCTAACTTGTGTAATTAATTCGGTAATTTAGTGATATCTGAGTGGTAACATTCGGTAACAATTTAATAAGAATCTATTAACCGTGACAATCGGTAATATGAATAGTAGCTAAGGCGATTTGGAAACTGATTAAAATATGCTAATGAAAGCATAGACAGTACGTATACTTGTGCAGCCGGTCTAACGAGAACATCCTGTTTTGTCAAGCTACCTTTAAGGAGCTGAGAACTATCTAAAAATAGAAACTACCCGATGTCAGTTTCGATCTCCTGCGCAAACTAGCAAAGTTTAAGACAATCTGAATTTTGGACGAAACAAAGTTTTCTTGTTAGCCTGGAAGCAACATCGAGGATGCATCCAAATTCATATTCCACGCTTTCGGGACGATAATTACATAGAAAAGGGGGGAGGACAGAAAACAGCGCGCAAGATTACGAGTTTTTTTTTTACGAAAAATTAATTTTAAAAGTATCGTTGAAATTAACTCGCAACAGTTAACTTAGAGGAATTAAATCTCTCTTTTTGAGTCATTTTCTTTTCTTTTCAGTGAAACCATTGGTCGTGCACATTTTGACGAAGGAGCCTCGAGTTTTTGCTAACAAGAATTACGACGTGGAGTGCAGGACAAGTGGTTCTAGACCGGAAGCAGTAATTACTTGGTGGAAGGCGAACAATCAGATCGGGAAAATGGTGCAAAACGTAAGCTTACTTCTATATTAAGTTTATCACGGATTCATTGTTTCACGCAGGGAAACGAAAATCGATTCGTTCTTTATTCGCGTCACCGTTCTCCCCTTCGAGTAACGACTGTATTACGATACTTGAAGAGCGCGTCGATATTAGAAACAATAGGGGACGTAATTTGTGATAATTAAAATCGTTTCGCTGCTGATAATTAAAACTTCACCGTATCCAACAGCATTCGCCGTTTTGTTTTTAACGCAATTTCTGTTGACCCACATTTTGACTGCGTTCTTATTAACTTGAGAGTTTTTGTTCAAACATTCGCTACACACGAAGACTTTCATTAATCCGTGTTACTTATTCGTCTGTAATAATTTTATAAATGTTACTATTCATATCTGTTAATATCTTCAAATTTTAATGCAATTTTATCAATTTCTAATGTGTACGGTTCTCGACGATAGAATTTGAGAGTTTTTGTTTAAACATTCACTACACACGAAAACTTTCATTAATCCGTGTTACTTATTCGTATATAATAATTTTTAAAATGTTAATATTCATATTTGTTACTACCTTCAAATTTTAATGCAATTTTATCAATTTCTAATGTGTATGGTTTTCGACGACAGAATTTGAGAGTTTTTGTTCAAACATTCACTACACACAAAGACTTTCATTAATCCGTGTTACTTATTCGTCTGTAATAATTTTTAAAATGTTACTGTTCATATTTATTACTACTTTAAAATTTTAATACAATTTTATCAATTTTTAATGTGTACGGTTCTCAACGAAAGAATTTGAGAGTCGATAATAAAGAGCCAGAATATCGATCGAAAGAATTTCATTAAACATAACGTGATATTTACTTATCAACGATTCATCTTAAACTTTTATTAAAATTCGTGCTCATCGCTTCGGAAAATTCCTTACTAAGTAGTACCTATTTCCAACTGAAACGTATCGAAAAATATATCGACATCGGTTCGGAGACAAGCTTCGAATCTCGAGCTTCGACAGCATCCAGGATATGCAAATTAGGGAAAAAAGGTATGGGATGCTGAAGTAAAACCGCGACCTTTCCAGAATCAGCCGTCGACGCAGCGAAAGTCACCAATCGAATCGACTACGTTAGCGTTTCGAGAGCAGAGTTGTGCGTGCGAGTAGAGGTTCGACGAGAATTCTCGAAATCGGCGAGTTTCCGTAGTTCGCGACGATTCATCAGGAAGTTGTGGCAATGAAGTTATTTCGTTTTTCCAACACAACCGGCCCCGCTTCTCCTTCGCCGTCTCGATCCTCGTTTCGAGTCGACACTTTCTTCGAAGCTGACGAAAACGAACTTTAAATTCACTAGGTCCTCTAAAACTCCGGAAGATCGGGCTTTTGTATTTTTTTTTCTTCGAAATAATCTCTTTCCATAATCGTAAAATGAATGTTAAGCTTATCTTCGGCAATCGTAAACCAAAATATAGTAATACTGTATACTTTAAAACATTATTACTTCCGAAGAATTTGTTTCCAACTCGAGTTTCATTTTGTGCACGCAGAACTGACACAGAAGGAAACATTAAACTGTATTTTTTTACTTTTAGCATTTATTGCACAGAGATAATTTAGAATAATCCAACTCAGAAGGTATGAAACAAATCTCTGTTCAATCTCTCAAACGTGAATTTCTGGACTCAACACAGAGAAGGCTATGCCTGGGTCTGTTTGGCTCCATTTCACCTCTCTTTTCGATGCATATTCTAGACATTTCTTAAATTAGACTCTTCTTTTATATCAACAGTAGCTGATAAAAGTTTAAAACCAAAGAGAACAAATTAATTAATTAATAAGAAATATCATGATAAATAAAGTTCGTATTCTATGCTAATCAATAAACAGCGTTCTACTATAACGACGATAAAAACAAGTAAATGAACAATATTTGCATACCATAAACTATGCTTTGCACTATCCTATCATCATAAACTTTTGTCCGCTACTGTATTCAATACTCCACTCGTTTAATCATAATTCTTCTGCTTATCAATCATAAAGAACACAACGATGCAACGCTCTATCTAAATAGACCCAGGTCTAAATAGTCAGTTCCCTTCGTAAAAGCACGAATTCGCGCAAAAATTCACGATTCAATAATAACGTATAAATCCAGTTTGCGCGTCATTCGAAGCAACCTTCGTCCAGCGATAAATCGGTAGATAAATTACGCGGTCCCATAACCCGAACGAAGCGTCAGCTGTTGGTAACCGAAAGCGTTATGAAGCGAACGAAAGCCGCGAAGGACCTGATTTATTTTACATCGTTCGCGGAAGAGGTTTCCGCCGCCGCAATTTCTGCGCGGCTAAGTTCCGGCGTCCGAGGCGCATCCGGCGCCGCGATCGTGGCCTATTCGCGCGCGCGCGCGCGCTCTGGCAATCTCTCCGTTACGGCAGGATATATCGAGGTCGGTGGTGTTCGACTGTCCGGAGAGCTTTATCGGGAAATTCGATCGCGCTGCTGCAACGAGGCGAGCCGAGCGGAGCTTACGCTGGAAAAATGAGAGAGGAACGGCATCGGTGACGCGAACGGGACGGGGAACGAGCGGAATAAACGACGCCGACGCCCGTTGCAGGGTAGGCGGGTCACTGTGGCGGGTAAAAGTTGAGGAATCGGACGTTAGGCAAAAATGAATTAACCCTGGCGGGTTTGAGGAATGTTTGAACGTTTTATTCCTGGTGATTTAACGTTAACCCTTTGAGCGGTGAATACTCTTGGCCTAAGCGCTTCGAAGGGACAGCGTTTTATTGGTAAAGACGGAGTATTGTTACTTGTACACTGACAATCGCGTTGCAGTGAGCGAAAGATCGAAAAAATTGGCAATTGCATATTTTTGTTCATGGCCCTTACATATTTTTGTTATGTAATTAATATATTATATAATACAAATTATGTATATTAATAATCATTTTCTACTGTACTAAAAGGTTAACGCCGAAATGTGTGGCCACGGAAAAAGTCATAAGACGAAGAAAACAAAAATTGACAAACGCATATATGCGTTCATAATTTCTACGAGCAACTTCCGTCAGACGCATATATGCGTCCATAGCTCTCAAAAGGTTACAAAATGTTGGGAGAATAATTGAGGGGCCCTGCAATACAATGTAATAAATTAAGAACGATTTCAATGAACAACGTTACCCCGTTCGGTCATGCTGTAATTAAATGGGGAAGCTACGGAGGCAACGAATTTTTCGTCGGAAAATTCGATAATTATTGCGTGTATTCATAATTGCCGTACGGTTTCCTTGCATCGGTGAATATGAGAATATTAAGCAGTAACGGGCGAAAGCTTTAGAAGAAAACGTTTAGGAGGTATATTAGAATATGTGTATGATAAATTCAAATGATGTCGCGTACCTAAGGTTGAACTTACCCATGTCTGCCGCCATAGAAAAAACACAGAAAGTGAAAGAGAAAGAGAGAAAGAGCCAGATAGAGAGCGAAAGAGAGAGAAGGAGAGAGAGAAAGAGCAAGAAAGAGAGAAAGGAAGAAAGAGCAAGACAGAGAGCAGAAGAGAGAGAAAGAGAAAAAGCAAGACAGATAGCGAAAGGGAAAGAAAGAGAGAAAGGAAGAAAGAGCAAGACAGAGAGCAGAAGAGAGAGAAAGAGATAAAGCAAGACAGATAGCGAAAGGGAAAGAAAGAGAGAAAGGGAGAAAGAGCAAGATAAAAAGCGAAAGAGAGAGAAAGGGAGAGAATAGACGACTGAAAGCTCGCGACGCGACATTCATCCTGACGAACCGTAAGCTCCATTCATCGTGCTCGCGATACTGACGTCGGGCTACGCGGCTTCCCTCGATATGCATGCCTGGTGGCGCTGTCATTAAAATGACATCGCGGAAACGGAAGGTTACGCGGTGCGCCCTGTAAGACAAACAGAAAGCTCGAACCCAGCCGCGGGAGACACACAGTCATCGACCTGTCTCCGTTGCTTGCCGCTGCTGGTCCTCCGCATCGTGTGCCCCTCGCGTTTTCCTCGATTCTACGCGACTGCACGCCGTAAATCCCGAAAAATCGTTAATCTCTTTCTCGTCCTCCCTCCGACCGTCGCTCTGTCCCTTTATTTTCTCATCTCTGGCGTGCCGGTGTCGAACGGAGTTTCATATTAAACCGGTGACAAATCGTTCGGACGCTTTCGTTAATGCCAGCGAGGTAACCGCGACGAGAAGAATTTGTTTACCATGTGATCATGCGAATTTTTCAACGATAACTTTGCTTCGTGATCGTAAGACGGCACACTTTTGATACGTATTATGATCCCGATATAAAAGATTGGGAACGTTTGAGGTAAATTTATGCTTTTAATATGGAAGCGAAGGAAATTGTTTTACGCTTTAGATAGTGTAAATTGTATTTCGCTTTAAACACTTTTATATTTATATTCGGGATTACTGAGTATAAATTATATATGGTATTTTAATATTTTGCATATTTTTGTTGGGAGGGAAGGGGTCAGCAGAGGTTAATGAGCGTATACGTAGATAAAACACTAATTATAAGCTTGAAAATGAAAGAATATATTAGATCTCGTTGACTAAATAAAGTTCGTAGCTCGACGGTTAGCGATCTTTATGCAAAATTGTTTAATGCTCGTTTCGTTTCATCGGAACTTTCATTTTATCGTATTAAGGACCAAGACAGCGGTGATCCATATCTGTCACGGATGACATGACGTTTAAATTTAACATCTACCACCACTCTTCCGGCGAACTTAATCAAATATTCGTTTCACGATCCGGCCACATTATTTTCGAATCTAATATTCAATTCGTCTGACACGGTTCATAAAAATGAATTATCTCGGGAGACATGAATTTCCTATAAAATTTCCCGTGGATCGCTTCTCATTGGCAGTACACGCTGGATAATAATCAGAGCCTCAGCATCCTGAGTTTCGTGCCAAGCATAAACGATGACGGCAAATACCTGACCTGTCGGGCGGAAAATCCTGCCATACCTGACAGCGCTCTGGAGGATAAGTGGAGGCTGGACGTGCAGTATCAGCCGGTGGTGACCCTCAAGATGGGCAAAACCTTGAATCCAGATAATATCAAGGAGGGCGACGACGTCTACTTCGAGTGCTCGGTCAGGGCTAATCCGAAGGTGTACAAGCTTGCCTGGTTCAAAGACGTAAGTCCTTGACATGATGTTTCATATTCTTCCTCGTTCGTTGGAAATGGCTCGATGGAGATTAAAGACGATTGCAATCCGTTTAAATGTTACATTTTAAGATCACGTATCTGTCGTTGGCTGTTCAATTATATAGCTTTTTCGACATACAGCAACGGGCGAAGGTTTAAGACTAAAGAATCAAGGAAAATAAATTAATTAATTAATACGAAATAACATTATAAATAAAATTTGTATTCTATGCTAATCAATAAATGATGTTCTATCGTAATGACGATAAAAATGAATAGATAAACGATATTTGCGAACCATAAAATTATGTTTTACATTGTCTTCTTATTGTCGTCTTAAATTTTTGTCCGCTACTGTATGTAATCGCAAAGAGTTAAGTTCTAGTTATTGTTTAACTTTAGTTTTAGTAAAATATGTAACACGTCCAAGGGATAATTGTGACCAGATAAATGAATAATTGTGTCTTATCCCTACACGTTGACAAGCTTGTATTTATTTTAAAAACATAAATTTATTTTATAGGAAAATTACTCAGTAATAACGATAAATTTACAAAAATAAAAATATAAAAATTAAAAAATTTAATATCCATTATAAATTTTTTGAAAACATAGATTTATTTTATAGGGATATCGCTCAGTAACGACGATAAATTTGCAAAAATAGAAATATAAAAATTAAGAAGCTTCTTATGTTGAATTCAAGGGAAACTTCAAGGACCTTAATTCTCGCGTATTCTCAACAGAATTAACTGGGGAGGAGTATAACATTTACGGAGTTTCGAACAATTTAAAATATAAATAAATATAAACTACATCATTATCCCGGTATATTCTTGAACTAAATAAATTATAGACAAATTTAGCTTTGAATCTTGGCTTCAATTGTATAAAAAGTTTCGATAGATATAGTATACGTTTGATATAAATTTTTTAGTATACGAATGATCAATAGTAACGATGCACAAAAAATGAGGCTTGGTGTCTTGCATGGAAGATCCACTACTACTGAAAATCAGACGTTCGAGAAAAGTGGTGCTGTTTGTTGCAGGGCAAAGAGCTAAAGAACAATTCCACGGCGGGTATCGTCCTCAGCGATCATTCTCTGGTTCTTCGAGGTATAACCCGATACTCAGCCGGTGATTACACTTGTCTTGCTGCCAACAGCGAAGGGAGAACCGCTAGCAACCCGGTGAATCTTCAGATAATGTGTGAGTTTACGTATCTGTTACTGTGATCCTTCCAATCCCTTACAATTCTATTCGCTCTCAAACACTTTACCAAATCCTTCACGTTTCTCTTCGACTAATCTTGTTAACTCATAAAAGGAACTCTAATTCCTCACTCGATTTTGTCAAATTGCACTTCTTTCAATTTTAACTTTTATTTTCCATTATCCTCTGCAAATACATGTTTATCGAGGCTAGAATAAAATCTGCTGTGCTTAAAAATATTAACCCTTTTAGCACCGAACGTTCGGTGCACTTGCCAAAAATACCAACGACCATATATCGTTGCGCCTCCATTGGAGCCTCATTATACTCGCCACAAGAGATCTGTGTTTCGAAATAACTGTATAAAATGTTAAAATGGTTCAAATTCGATGCAACACATTTATTTCGCAATATGCTGCTTTTAAAATTTTGTAAATATCACTCCTACTTTGGTTTTTACGAAAATTTTCGCAAACCTCTGAAAATTCGTCGATCCGGCCCGGTAATCTTCGCTTAGGTACGCTCCTTTCGCTCGGTGCTAAAAGGGTTAAACAGGACATAAATCGTGTTCACAAATACCTAGGACCATGATACCTAAGAACACCCATAAAAAGTATCATTACGCTTTATTCAACCATAGATTCAGTTAAACATACTAAAGATACACGAATGCACGAATTCAATATTATTCCTAATTCCTAAGTAAACGAACCACAATGGTTTTCACGAAATAACAAACACCTTTTAAACGTCAACACAATCGACTCGTAAAGTTTCATTCAGACGACAACCTTAACGATTTCCCCGGAAACAACACCTAACATCATTCTTCCCCAGGATAACGCAAAAGTGATCCCGCCTAGCTTGATCTCGAGGTCCAGTGATTCGTCGGTCATGTTGAGGAAAACGACAATGTTAAAAATATATAAATGTGTTTATTTTGTGTAATAATTCTCCGATCCCATTCGCACGTCCTATTCTCGTTCAATCCATAAACAAAAGGTGTACTTGTCATTCAATTTTTTTTTCATTCTCTACTCCATTCACTCATACTTTCATCCGTCTTGTTTTCCATACATTCCTTCTCATCCTAATTTCTTAACCGTTCACTCTAGAATCTCTTTCACACAAACAAACATATACACGTCAATAAACTAGCAATCACCCTCACAGGTCACACGAATAACGGGAAGAGGTGGCGGATAGAGTCGCGGGCACGACTTGATATTCTCGGGCCAATTCTCTAATTTGCCCGCTCTCGCCTCGACCACTCGATAATTACTTAATCGATGGCGAGCAGGGGCCGTGAGCGCGCAGTCAGGATCGCAAAGGGTCTTTCGTCGCCTCTGGTCGAGGGATCGGCGGGAAAGGGGGCACGAAGGGGCTAGGCGGAAGAACGTAGAGGGGTTAGAGGAGGGGAGGGTGGATGGTTTTCTGTAAAACACACAGCACCAGTTATTCTATTAGAATGGTCGACGGTGGCGCTGGTAGCCCGGCGTATCTGCATCTTGTAAATGACCTAAGAGGGAAGGAAGGACTGCGATGCATATTCAATGTATGTAAAGCGTAACTGAATATTCATGTGTGGGTGAACGCAGCCTGGCAATGTGCTAACCCAGGTCTGTGATGGTGGGTGCAAGAGGCGTGCGGGGGGGAGGGAACCGCGAATCCATCCTAATGTTTTAGCTCCCATCACCCGGTACCGTTGGCCCTCTGACATTGGACCCTCGGTCGAGTCACTCAAGATTTTCAGGCATTGAGTTACCCTCGTTGACGGATTTGGTTAACGCCGCTTCTTGAGAGCGTGTCGGAACTTTCGATATTGCGGTTACCAGCCGGAGTGTTGGTCGTTGGCAACAAGTTGATGCGACAGACGTTACGATTAATTGATTGCTAAGCTACTCGAATTCATTTACCCCTTTTTTTTCTTCTCGTACACTGTAACGTGTCTGTCGCTTCGTTGCTTTTCTCAACTTAGTAGCTCAATCAACAACGTAACGTTAACTTGGATTAGTTTAGGCATCGGGCACAGAATTGGTTATAAAGTCATCAATAGCTTATTATATTTAATCATAATTAACGTGGTTTCAATAATACCTCATATACATATATAAGTTCATTTGAATTAGAATTTTTTCATCGATTTCGTACGTATTATATCTCAGTTGATTAGTATTTTGTACTAGCCCCAATTTCTAGCTGAGCTGTAGAAAATTTGATACACCCTGTAACGAAAAAGCTAATACATTTTATTAGTTTCCCTAATTCCTCACAGTTTGCGATAAAACCCACGAATTTCTATTAAATTCGACGGCAAGCTGCAGTACCACTGCAAACCGTCGTCTTTCGTCCCTCTTGAAGCTTCCAAGGACCCGTTTAGTATAATTTATTCCCCTAATAGCTCGACAAGCAAATTCCGCATAATATAGCGCTTTCCAGCGTCGGGAGAACCTTACAGCGGATCCGTAAGACAGCGTTACACGCGTACACGGTTAACATGAAGCGACTGGTAATGCGTGCTAATCAGTTTCGTGCGTTTCAGCCGACAAATGCAGCTCCGCTCGATACGCGGATCTGCCTGGGTATCGTCGACTTCTCGTATTAGTAATTAATTCGGTAGTGCATCAAACGCATCAGATTGAAACCGAGCCGCCGTCTGGTGATCTCGCGTTTCCGTCGTAAATCATCCCCCGTGCCATTTGGAATTTCCGTATGCCGTGGCCTATTGCAAATACCGATGTCAAGAGAATTTCCTATTAGGCGATCGATCGAACAGGTCGCCCGGTTCAATGGTGTCGGGCTTCTTCTTCCGTTTCACGCGCCCCTATCGCGCGTTTAGATATTAAACGCCGTATCTCGCGCCATTTTCGCCAGCTCGCCTTCCGGGTCAGCTTTGATTTCTTGTACGGCGAAACAAACGTGCTCGATGGTCAAAATGGAAATTGTTTGATCAAAACAATCATTGGACTGATCACAGAATTGAGTATGACGTACAGTAGCGGACATAAGTTTAAGACAATATAAAGTGTAGTGTCATGGTTTATGAATATTGTCTGTACATTAATTTTTATTGTTAATAAGGTAATATAGTATTTATTGATTAATTCAGAACACGAAATTTGTTTACTGTACTATTTCTCATATATTATTTACTTCATTCTTGTTGACTCTCTGAGCTTAAATATTTGTTCGCTACTGTATAAGCGCTAAAAACGTACTGTTGCAGTTATAATTATGCAATTGGAGTAAATAATTTATCGATGCTGTAGCAACATGATAGATTTTTATTAATTTAAATTGATATTGATCAGGTTTGAGTACTATTCGCAAATAGATGGTGCAAATTGGTTTAGTATCTGTGCAAGTAGAACGTTTAATGCTCGAGTAACAATGAAAAAGTCGTTGATTAGGTGAAAAAGTCAACCGACTCAAATTTGCGTTCGTGCAAAAAGATACCAGCGAGCGGGTAGGTAGTCGATTGATATGCTTAAAGAAGAGCCAAATAGTCGAAACTAAAGCAGCGCCACTTGAGCAGTTTCGAGGCATCGACGTTTGCGACCCAATTAAACGAATCTAAGAGGGAACAATGACAAATTCTCTCGGAAACGATCAATTTTCAGCGAGGATACGTGCTCGAGTGATAAGTGATTACCTCAGCAAGTGTCAAGTCGCACTCGAATTGGTTTAATTGCGAGCGAGCGATATCTGCATAGACGTTCGGAGCATTGAAACATGGCTGCAGCAACCATTGTGTTGTTCAACTTGCCTCTGTATTAGGTCAATTGGATCCGGATGACTGTTTCAATTTGTTATACTTGTACAACTTCAGATTTGCAATACGTGCTCGATCACAGTAAAACAAGTAATTTTACGTGGTTATTGCTGTGTTTCGAATAAATCGATTAAAAATATTGTGATACGATACAGGCGACGGATCAGAGGTTAGCAATTAAGTTTCATCGTTTCATCGGTGGCAATAAATTCAGTTTGCATTTCTCAATGATTACTTAAAATTTTAAACCATCCGACAGTATCGATTAGTACGAATTCAATTCGTTCATGCAAATTCAAAGAAGCGATCCTGCGAACAGAAGCAAACAAAGCACTTAATTGTAATCTCTATGGTCAGAACATCGTAACACACAACAACAAATTCGATACAGTCAAGAAGCTTAGTCGTCACAAAAACATAACAATTTCCCCAATAATTCCCTTCATCCGTCTACAATACAAATTTCACAGCTGTACCCAAATTTCTTTTTCTACACCCTTTTCTAAGTTAACCCTTTCGTTACGGCAGTCCAGTTCGCCGAACTACCGTCAGCGAACGGGAACTCGCGTCAGAAATATGCACAGTGCGTGGTTTCTGTGTGTACGTTTCTTCTGAGTCTTAAATAAAGTCTGAATAAAACAATCAGATTGCTCTAATGTAACAAGCATATTTACATTTTTAATATGAAAAGACTTACAAAATTATTAAAATTATTATATATGCAGCGCTCGAAGCGAAAGGGTTAAAGCCGAGCCATTAACCCCTTCCCGTGCCATTTAGCTTGACGAAACCCAGGCCCAAGTGGTATAGGTCAACGCATAGTAAAGAGTCAGACCAATAATGGAGGACAGTCACAATATGAATCGAAATGTAAATGCCTGAGATATAGTTTACGATGTTTTGAGATGGTTTTCAGTTAATGTATGCTTCATACTATTTCTATATTCAATTTCTAACATTTTTGTTCACAAGCCTGACTTATGATGTTTTTATGATTGACTCAACTTTCTGTTTACGAGCCTGACTTTTGATGTTTATGTTTGACTCAACTTTCTGTTTACGAGCCTGACTTTTGATGTTTATGTTTGACTCAACTTTCTGTTCACGAGCCTGACTTATGATGTTTATGTTTGACCCGACTTCCTGTTCACGAGCCTGGCTCGTCATATTCATGTTTGGGCCAAAATCTTCGTCACGAGTCAAAGCAGACTGGTTAAAGCACGGGAAGGGTTTAATCGTACGAACTTTTACGCAGGGAGCACAATTATCCGCTCGCAGCAGGATGATAAAAAGTAAACGGGACGCGTTTGTTCGCAGACACGCCGGTCTGCAAGGAGGGCAGAGGCGAGGTGGTGGTGGGCGCTCTGAAACAGGAAACCGTGCCGTTGGTTTGTTCCGTGGAGAGTCATCCGGCTCCGTTGACTTTCCACTGGACATTCAATAATTCCGGCGAGCTTGTGGAGGTCTCTCATTCTCGTTACTCTCACGTGCCGGCGGCCGGGACACCGTCCGTCGCCGAGAGCCTGAAGGAGTACCAACAATTCCACGGGTCCAGGCTGAACTACACCCCCGCAACGGAAATGGACTACGGCACAGTGGCGTGCTGGGCGAGCAACCTGGTTGGCAAGCAACGGGCGCCGTGCCTTTTTCAGGTAAATGCATTTCCCTCGTTTCTCTTCTAGCGCGTGGACAGCTGCTGGCAATTTTCGGAATCGTTGAACAAACAAATATTGTCCGGAATATGTTAATTTGGAATTGCACCGACGTACACGCACTCTTGGAGTTCGTGTAGAGATTATATGTGCGCGAACGTGTGCGCGTGATAAGAGATTTCGTTCTTCTTTTTTTTTATTAAATACTGTATACCTGTATTATACAGAATTATTAGCAAAACTGTGATTTTGTGGTATTATTAGGTTATTGGAATTTTTCAGTTTTTGTCGATGCTTGGCTGGATTTAACACTAGAACTACTAGAGCAGTCAAAATGATGATTATTCACAGCAACCTTATAAATTCACTTCAACAAGCTTCCAAAATTTACTATGATATTCTGCAGAAGGTATAAATAAAGATTTGTTTTCTGTGCATTCGATATTTTTTTATGAAATTTTCAATTTGATCTGTTCCATGCAAATAAGTACACTATAATCGTCTTATAATCGGAAGTGAGAATGTAAATATTTCGTACGTTAATAAAAGTATAAACATGTTTTGAAATTTCATAACTAATTATGAATTGTATATAATAATGTAAATGATGTTATACTGTTGTCTAATTACATAAACATTTTTTATCTTTTTTTTTTTTTAAGTAGTACAAGTTGCTTTGGAAGTAGAAAAAAAATTGCATTGCGGTTAGATAATCATGTCATGCGTGAAGTTCAAACAGTTTTCTTAAGCAAAATAATTTATGCAATTTGAAAAAAAAAAAAAAAGGAACAGATAGCAACTTTTGACATATTTCGCGGTTCTTTTACCTCGGTTCGCGTGTTTGCCGTTTCATTCATGCCACCTCGCGTTCGTGCACTGGGGCGCAGTGAAAAAAACATTCGACTTTTGACTTTTCCACGGAATTGCACATTTTTTGCGTGAACACGATTCGACTATTTTTGAAGCGATGTCGGCGCAACCATGTGTGCGTGATTCACGATAACTTCTGAACGAACGGACCGAGGAAAATGAAACTTGATACGTGATGTTAACCCTACCAACAGAGGTAGGAATGCCATTGTTCGAGTTGCGAAATCACGGGCTCCATCGTAAAAGTTCAAAAAACTGATGCTCTGCTGTTTAAAATAACCGAGTAGTCCATTTAATCCTCGACGTTCACAATTTATTTGATATATAAGCCTCTCTCACAATTGTAATACGTACAAACCCTAACGATATTTCGTAGATACAATTTTATACTGTTTCAGAAGTACAATTATGCTACATTACATTAAATTACATTAACACTATTCCTACCGACACTTCACGTGTACTTATTCCTACTGCGACATTCCCACGTAAGACTACAAATTTTTCTCAGGAAATAAACAATGAAAAAAGAAGTGAATATTGACAAATGTATTATACGTATATTTGGGGAAAAGTCTAAAGTTCAAAGGCGATTCAATTATGTTGTGTATATGAAATTCTAATCAAAATTTAAAAAACGGTCATTTGACCGGTCGTGGTAGGAATAGTGTTAATAATATGAATTTCTTCCCAATTTTATCACAACTGTGATGTATTGCTTTATGTAAAAAGTAATGCAATATTTTTTTAATGGTATGATTAGTATTACTTAAAATTACTCTTATTATCATTTTTCTAAATAACATTATCAATTTAATTTCAACAGTTCTTTCTACATTCAGACACATTTCTTAACGTTTCATTCGCAACACTACCCACTTTATTAACCCCTTGTTGAACATTGTACGATAAAAATTCACTAATTCGAAATCCACACAAGAACCTGTTCAACGTCAAATGAAGAGTATTCGAAGATCCTCTTCAAATCTGATCCCCTATCGATGTCCATCGAATGATCGATATCCGACGCGAACCTGCCAATCGGATTAGTTCAATTATCCGTCGATAGAACATACGATTCCCACTGAAACGTACGACCGGTTTCGCGTGAATGGGGAAAAGCGGGAAGCAGATACGTATTAATCTTGGGAGGGCAGATCCATACACATCTGGTTTGGAAAAAAAAAAGAGGAATCAGCAGCAGCAGCAGCAGCAGCAGCAAGAATTGGTTCGATTAGAGGGAAACGCGGCCGCCACTTTGCCGATACGTTATTTGAACGCGACGGGCGTCATTGCAGATTGGACGTGCAAACACAGAATTGCTTTTAATGGTCCGGAATCGAATATCTTCGAAAATGGAAAATGTTCGGCCGAGATAGAGCTGACGGCCGTCAACTTTCGTTTATTCGATGCCATCTAACACGATGTACCGGCAACGCGTTAGGCGAGCTAGTGGAAACGTTGCATTTCCGGTGTGGAGTGGTTCAAACTCTGTTTCTTCGAATGATATAAGTTCGCAGGTGCAAAGAATGTATAAATTATGAAATAAGAATTGAAGAATTTTTACGGTAGACTCACAATTATGGAAAATAAGATTAATCGAAATTTTTCTGGTTAATATGTTAATTAACTATCATCACGGTTTAGTTTAGGTTAACGTCATTTTATTTCTAGTCTCCTTCACATTTTGTACGTTTCTAGCTTTTTTTTATAGAAGTATTGAGTATTTCAAGCCATTTTTATTGCACACTAATCTTTTCAAAATTCTAACGAAATTTGATAATGTGGTTCACATTACAAAATTTTGGTGATCTTTTGAATTTTCAATTTGCTTTTATTTTGAAAATTAAAACGAAGTACTTACTCAGAGCTATTGACAGTCTAAGGAAAATTATATGTATCAATCAGTTCCTGGAGTTTATTTTACTAATTAGTATCGTTAGTGTGCGTCAGAAAATCGATTGAAACTTTTCACGCCTACGGTTCATTCAGCTATAGGACAGTTAGTGATAATGAATATCCGTATGGGGCAACGTGTCGGTTTCAATCAAACTCATCAGTCAAGCTCTATCAATTAATTCAGTCAACACAATACCGTATGATTGTAACATTGATCTGTTCAATTTAAGCGTAGTTACATCGATCGCGCATTACCATACACGTGCGCACCGATACACCTCTATAATTGTACTATCTTTCTCCGTTTCGTACTTGACCACTATAATGCTACACAGATCACCATAACTGTACAAATTTTCAATTCTCACTTGTAAAAAATCCAGAGGTTACATCAGTACGAGTGAACCTGAAACCGATCTAAGCCAACAATTTCTTCTAAAAATTGTACCCCCCTTTTTCAGGATTTAACCGATTTCCAATACGATTCCATTAACGAAACAATTTTTTAACTCTTCTCTTACATTCTGAATGGACTAGCGAACGTTCGAACAGTACGTAAAAATTCGCTAAAACCGAAGGCGTGAATTAAAAATCCTATACTGAAATACTGATGGCGATAAATCGAAACTGAAGCAAGCTTCACCGGCACTTCACCAACCGTGAGCTTATTAACCCTTTGTACTCGAGAGGTGATCGTTAGTCGTTTAACAATACTAATTTTAAAAATTCTCTAATTCGAAATATTTACTATGATTCACGTACATTAAACTTCATTTAGTTTAGTTAAGTCGTATATTAAAATTTACATACATGACTGTTTAACGTCCGGGTCTGAACTAACGTCTGAAAATTTGCGAAACTATCGTATGCTGGGATTACAATGTCCCATGAGAGGGGACAGCCGAGTGCAAAGGGTTAATATTTAGCAAATCGCATGGTGCCACCTAACCGAACACTGTCCATCGCGTATTAAGAATTGATTAAAAATTGTGCTTTGAAAAAACAGAAAATGTGAGGGTTACTTTATTTCTTTACAAAAAGGCCGTTCGTTCGTAAAATATGGTTGCTGTCTTACTAACTAACTATGCCCTTTTTCTCATGCTTTTATGGGCGCATCCCCACTTTGCACTTTCCCGAAAAACAAACTCGCCGTTGGTGCGGGCCTGGAAAGTGTTAGCGGTCGTGACCGAGCCTCGCGCGGACTCTGTCCCAACCCTTATTGAGGACCTCTGGTTTATGGTGGCCCTAATGATCATTCTGGCCATCGTCACCTCTGATTATCTGGTTCCTCTTACAAAAATGCATTTGACAAACTGTCAACAACACCAATTCAAGACTAACTAATAACAAAAGTAAATAAAATCAATAGCAACACCCTTGTTGCTAGAAAAAATGAGAGATCTCTTCAATCGGTTGATTAAGTGTTAAGTGCGATTTTGATTGGCTTTGGTGTTAACGAACTTCGAACAATTTCGAGCGTTCAGTACCAGTACACGAATGATTTACATGTTCCAGGTGATAGCTGCGGGACGTCCGTACGCTCTGCACAACTGCAGCACCACGGAAATGTCCGCGCCTCTGGAAACGGAGGAGTTGAACGCGAAATCTGGCGGCACAGGGTTGATGGTTCGTTGCCTGGAAGGTTACGACGGCGGCCTGCCGATCTACAGCTACCAGCTGGAGGTGGTCGCCGACGAGGACGGCGGGCCAATCTTGTTGAACAAAACCGTGGCGGCAGGCCCGAACGGGCCTACTTTCGAGGTGGCAGGCCTAACGACAGGAAGGAGTTATCGACTTTTTTTGTACGCGGTTAATGCAAAGGGGAGGAGCGAACCTGCCATTCTCGAGCCAGTCACCCTGAAGGGTGTCGCCATGTACACGACCGGTGAGTGCATCAACTTTCTAAATACATACGCGTCGTGTTGAACGGGACAGATGTCGAATCGCCGTCGCGGTGAGAAACGATACACCTCGCGTTAACCCTTTGACTGCCACGCGGAAATCACGTGTTTTGCTCAGAAGGCTATGGAAGTCACCGTTAGGTGCAATATTTCAGACAAATTAATCTTTTATTTCCGATGTTTTAATTGTTCAGTTGGGCATTTTTTACTTCAAAGTATAGTAGTGGACAAAAGTTTAAAACGAGAGGACAATGTAGAACTTAGTTTTATGATCTGAAAATATTGCCTGTACATTTATTTTTATTGTTAATATGTTAGAACACCATTTTTTGATTAGCACAGAATGCAAATTTTGTTTATCATGCTATTCCTTATAAAGTAGTTAGTTTAATTTCGTCGATTCTTTGGTCTTCAACTTTTGTCCGCTACAGTATTAGTGGTAATGTTCAAAATGCATTAATTGTCAATTTTTATGTAACTCTTACGACTGTAAGTAGTTTGAAGTGGTCAAATGATCAAAGTGTTAAACAACCGTTTCCGTTCGACGTTAAACTGGCTCGTTCGATTTGTCTCGCCGTGCACTCGAACAACCGAGTCGTTTGAGGTTCAAGTGATTTATAGGACGGTGTATCGTTTCTCTTTTCTTTCGATGCTCGAGGAGATGCAAGTATAACGCGTACACGGGTTTCAGGGAGACTCGAAATAAGAATCGACGGTAGCACGACTAAATCTATCAGAATAAAGTTATATTGATGGTAGAATAGTTATAATTTACTAAATAACAGTAAAATCGTAAAAATTTCGCGAATCGCTAGTATTGGGGAAGGTTTTGTAGGGCAAACGATCGAAATCACAAATTTAAAATTTAAGGTTTCTATGTTGCGTATATTATTAGTATAATTGTTTGCACAACAAATTTTTCTGTTTCTGAAAAGTCCATATTGCAAAGAAAAATTGCAAGCATTCACTCGTTTTATTTGACGACCACTCGTAAAGGGTTAGGAAGAAATAATGGAGGTTTATAAAGCAGCCGTAATCACAGATGGAAATGTCATACAAGGGTATGCAATTACGGTGGCAATAAATATCGAACAGCAATAAATAGCGTCGAGCTATCCTCGATTGCATACGGAATAACCGGGCCTTAAGGATCCCGATTCGGATCTTTACGATCGATCGCGCGGTTGCTATCGTCGTTTTCGTTTCTCGGGTATTAATCGCAACAACTGGCAATCACGCAATCACTCGGTGCAGAAACAATTAAACGGGAGATGTTCCTCAACGATAAACGATCGAGGATGTAATTACCCCTTGTTCGATTGTTGTTTCGATAGTGGTGATATACAGAGCAACTCTATGACAGTTACGCTGGTAATTACAGGTGTGCACTGCATCGTGAAAGCGAGTAAGAGATCTCGAGAAATATGAGCCTGCAAGTTTTTCTACTTGTCAAATTTCTTTTCTAAAGCAAAACTGTTTCGAGCGTGAAGCACGTATAAAGTGATCTAACACAACTATGGGAATATTGAGTTTATTTTATGTTTAACAAAAATAATTGACATTTTGATTAACATCATAAATAGGATACGTTATCAACAAAAAACTGTGTGTATTACTTAATTATAATTTTTTTTTAAATTTTCATTCAAGACCATACAAAGGTTTTTGTATGTATCATGGGCCACTAGATTAATCTTAAATTTAATACTAGAACTACCAACGATTAGGCAAGGTGTACTTATTTACATGGAAGATATCAAATTGAAAATTACATCAAAAAATATCAAATACAAATCTTTATTTATACCTTCTGCAAAAATTTATAGTAAATTTTAGAAACTTTATCACGGTGAATTTATAAAATTGCCACGAATTATCAGCAATTGGTCATTTTAACTGTTCTGGTAGTTTCAGCGTTAAAAAGAAGAGAAACGATTTTTAAATGTTGAGAAAATCACAACAGTTGTTCCTTTAAAGCAACACGCTCAACTCGCTCCATTTAACATGCTCCGAGTCCGAGAGCTCGTATAGATTCAGATTGCGATAGCTCAAACTTCTCGTTCCCCCGTGTTTTCTAATTTTCATCCGTTCGTGCTCGTTCGCTCTACGTACACCAAGATACGCGAACGAAGCTGGACGCTTGCGTTCGCGATCCCGTAATTCGACTGCGACAGTGTCGGTTATTTATATCATAGAGTTCAGCGAGGCGTCGGGAAGTTTTCTCGTTACCCGAGGAATGATTATTTTCGCATTATCTATAAGAAGGGGACACGAAGCCGGTGGAAACTGGGTTGCTTCGTCGCGGAACGAACTTCTTGGCGTGGACAAAAACGAGAGGTGAAAAAGAAAGAAGGGAAAACGGAGCAGCGTCCGGTAAATTTTAAGTCCCTGGCCGCCAGCCGACTCCAGGAGTCGTGGCGGGGTACGATTAACGGCGAGGAAAATGATCGAAACAGAGTATAAATTGGACGGTATAATTGGGAAAGGTATTCCGGTCGCCCTTTATCGGGTATCGAAGTTGGATATACAGTAGCGGACAAAAGTTTAAGACGAGAGGACAACGTAGAATACAGATTCATGGTCTGTAAGTATTATAGGAAATATTCTGAATTAAACAAAAAGGAAGGATAGAAAAATGAATGAAGTTATAAATATACGTGTATTTGATAAAATTAAAACGACACAAGCGAACACAAAACAATATTTATACTTATGCTTCGCAAGCTACACAGCTCCTTGTTCTATGCTGACTCCTCAGGTTCTGACCCATTCATTTCTCGATCGAGTGAGACCCCAAAAGACAAAACACTCGGCCCCACTCTATTGATCCTTTCATACACACCTGCACGCACACATTCACGCTCAGACACACACCAAATGTACCATCTTACAATACTAATCCTTAAATATATGCATTACCATAGTATTGTCTGTATATTCGTTTTTAATGTCATTCTGGTAAAGAACTATTTATTGATTAGTATAGAATACGAATTTTACTTATCGTGCTATTTCTTATAAGTTAATTTAACTATTTCCGTTGATTTTCTTGTCTTAAACTTTTGTCCGCTACTGTACCATCGGCATCCTATTTTCCTCAAAAAGCAATATCGGACGATCGTTATCGATACTCCCTTTGTTTCCCCAAGGAATATCTTACGATGCTCGAACAATGATTAAATTATTCGATCCTTCGAAAGCGTCTAAATAAAAACGAGCGCCCTGTGCATTGTTCGTTGTTTATTGAACATTATGTTGCACTGATAACAATGTATCATCTTCGAGCAAGAAACAGATAGGATAAGGATAGCGAAGGGGTAGCATGGAGATGTTTTGAAATCTATCGAATCACAGATCCGCCGTGGTTTTTGCTCGTAGCAGAGGATAAATAGAAAATTCGTGCGTCCGCCAGGAGCGTATGTAATCAGCATTAATCAAACTGTTGACGTTCGCAACTGTCAGATCCTTCCTGCAACGCAAACTTTGATTGTGATCGCCGTTTTTAATACACGGCACGGGCTCACGACTGCTATCAAGCATTTATGGATCTCGGTATAATTTATGAAGGTTGATGGTCGCGCTTGAAAAACGACTCGAGGCGATATTAAAAATCCTCGGCTGTGCGGCTTGCGATGCAGATGAAACGGCACTGTGAACACTTTGTCTTCGTTACGCGTTCGGCCTGAAACGATTGCCAAGCACGATGCAGCCGATTTAAGTAAACGTATCATTTTATACGGTTATTACCTAAAAACACCATTTATAATACACGTGTACAGGATATTTATTACTTTTTATTTAGTAGAAGGATGATAGGGCTCAGATGTGAGTAAAATAAAGTGAAATTCTTATGATGTAATATATTTATATTTAAAACAGTTTAATTGTAACAACTTAATAGTACAAAATTTAATATAAACGATTAATAATAATAAATAATAATAATAATAATATAAACGATTAATAATAAATAATAATAATAATAATATAAACGATTAATAATAAATAATAATAATAATAATATAAACGATTTTTCATCTTAGCAACTTCGACGTTCTTACTTCTTTCACAATCACGTTTCTTCTGACTCACGCTCGCATTTTCCCCGCCATATATTCTTCCAAACACTCATTTCCTTTCTTTCTAATTCTAAACTTTTCTCACTCGATACATTCGGTCTCGTTCGCCCAAAATTCCTCAGTCGCGACGTTTTCTTAAGTGCTCATCTTTCGCGCCTTATAAACATTCTAGTCCAAACATTCTTCGTTCATATGGCTATCGCTCAACTCAAACACTCTTCACATTTTCCCAGAATGGTAACCACTCAATCGCATTCGTACATATGTAAAGAACACCAAACAATGATATTCGCTAGTTAAGGTTTAGCTTGCAGCTCAGATTTGATTTTCTATTTAGAAGTTAGTTTCTTTTATAAGATACAGCTTTGCGTAAGAAGCTTTCTGCTAGAATTACTTGTGCAAGGTTTCTTGGTATCTAGTAACTTTTCCTTGTTAACGTATACGTTGAAAAGAATTTTATTCTCCTAGAAGTGAATAAAAAATACATTTAAATTTATCCCACGGATAAAGAACTTACTAATTATTGGAAAAACTTCTTGCGGCGGAAATATGCTCGACTATACTACTTAAACTAGACCAACTACATGATTCCACCGATCTCTAATTAACCGCGAACTCTATTTAAAAGCTTGTTCAGTTTAGAATAAAAGCCAACAGTTTCAACGTTATTCCGACCACTTTATTGCTTCCACATATCGGAACGCAAAACGTTTCCGAACGGCGACGAAAATTTCGCCAAACCTCGCCGTTTGACCCGGTCGACGTGGCATAAATAACATCGAGCCGGCCAAAGATTTAACGTCCCCCATTATTCCTTCGCAACCGCAGAGAGCAAAAAAAGAAAAAAAAAAAAGCATCACCGGCTGACATTTTGCAGTCGTAATTGGCCAAGAATCGAACAAAGCCGCAGATCGTTCGTCGAAATCGCTCAAAGGTCCCGGCCGAACAAAACGGCGCACAAAGCTCGCTATAAATCCTGCGTGACCGTTTTTCACGCGGCTCGCCGAAACTGACTCGGCAGAGCGGCGAAAGGGGTGCTGCGCGGGACGGAAGGGGCCGGGTGGAAAGAGAGAAATGCCCCCCCCCCCAATCCCGAAAAAAAAAAGGAAGAGAGAGGAACGCCACAGTCACAGCGGCAACAGCCGCTGACGCGACGACCAATGACTGCGGCCAATTTCATCAGAGAGCGAGAAAGGGGCAGAGGAGGGAAACGAGACGGGGGTGCTGGCTTTTGAAAAATGACTAGCGGCTGCCGGAAAAACGCTGAAGTCCGCTTTTGACGGTCCATTAGCGCTCTGGCCAAAAAAACCGCCTCCGCACCCTCCCCCCCCCCTCTCCCAACGCAGGTTTCACTCGCGATGCGCGACGCGACACCGCCGGATATGATTACAATTGCGCAAATAGTGCGAGCGGCCGCGTCGGTATTGCAATTAGTCGGTTAACCGCCCTTCGAGCTCGCTCCGTCGCACGGCTACACGCGCCATAAGGGAGTCCAAGCCTTGTGAGTGTGTGTGTGTGTGTGTGTGTGGTCTGGCTCGTTGCTGGCTCGAAGGAGTGACGAGGGTCAGGACGGGCCGGCGAGGGTAACGCTGAGCACAGCAGAACGCGACCGCAGGTATCGGACTCTGCGGACCTTGCAATTAACAAAACAGATTACGCTCAATCAACGAACACCTATATCTGTTCCGTGTGTCGGGATCGTTTCGACTGGCTTTCGCTAGCCGTTCCCCCTAGTGCCTTCGGTGTTGCTGGAAGCACTGTTTCTATGATAAATACTGGAATCCACCGGATAGACGGTCTGATCCTAGGGTCGACGCTTGTACATTCGCCTGTGTCGTGGCCTGCGTTGAGTGACTCGCCGAATTGGTTTCGGATAACGGGCCGTTCGTGATGCTATTCGATGAGAAAGGGTTGCAGAGTGAGTGTGCAAGATTGAGGCACTGGTGGGTAAGGTGGCATTTGAGCTGAGATAGCGAGGTTGCTGTCTTGCAGCCGTGACGGGGCGTTGAAACGACTAACGCGACGAGGGTTACGAATGAGATTCAGGTGGATTGTAGGGTTGTTAATAAACGGAGGGCTGGTTTGAAGTGATTAGCATGTAAACGATGAATGTAGAGACGAATTTATGAGATTGAACGGAATTCAATGATATTTCAGTAAAGTGCAGAATGATAAAATTGTGTCTTTTCCTGATTGATTACTTTGATGGTTAATAATCCCTTCAGCGAAGCGTACTCAGATCAATTCACTTATTCCAGTCGACAAATCCGCAACACGGACTGTTTCCCCAACTCTTCAAGAACTTTTTTGCCTCAAAAAAGCGCATGCCATCCCGTGTGAGACATTCTCAACTCAGATCCTTCCGTGACAAAGATGACAATGAAGTTTATCGAGTCCTGATGGTTATCCGATTACATATTCAAACCGGATGTGTTTACACAGCGTTCGTTACACGTCATGTTTCCCCAGCTTTCGAGTTTCACGCGTACCTATCCCCAAGGCGGTTGATAGGCAAATCCGTCGCTCGGTTACGTCTGTCCCGTGGGACCGCGACACGGAGCCGCCGTCAAGTCAGCGTGTAGCAGCTTGTGCGTTTGCAAAATCGCTGGATAACGGATTCCTTTCGTGAACGAGGCGACTCTCTCGTAATCGACTTTACCCGAGCGGCTGCCGGGACATAATGGGAAGTCATTGGTGGCATACGGTCGCGGGTCAACACCAGGTTAATTCAGTTTGCCAGCGCGATTTCCAATGCGACCGACCACGCGAATCGAGCGTTCGGGTGTCGCCCAATCGGCCTGTCTCACCCCTTTCGCATCTCCCCTTCGCCAGTCGATGGTGGGCTGCGTCTCCTTCTACTAATTCGAACACGCCTGACTTTGCACCCTGACAACACTGGCCTGTGTGTCGTCCGTTGTTGCGAGGGTGGCGAGCTGCAAATATTGATTTGACGACCGTGAGGCCGCGGTGCTGATTTGCCCGAACGAAACGACGGCTGTGGACCGTCGCAGCCAATTTGCGGCCTCTTTGCTTTGTCCCCGTTTGATGGAACCCTATCGGGGTCAGGTCCGCCAAGAAAGTCACCGCAGCACGGCCCTTTGTGCGGATCTCTTCGCGCATTCAGCGCTTCTATTCTGTGCGCCGCCGGTACCTTTTTTGCCGAGGCTTCCATTCGAGACGGTTGCTGGCCAAGCCAGGATTGTCACCACGCGCCGGTGTGTGCCCTGGGAAAACGCTAATACTTTGAGACTTGTGCGCTGTCTCTCACCTTTGCGAGGGGTCTTGTTCGGTTCGAGGACGTGTACGAGAGAGATAGGCCGCGCGGATTAAAAGGAAACTTCGCGCCTTGTAACTGAAAGAGAGCGATGCTGTGGTTGTCTGGGAAAACAGCATTTCTCCTACTTTCAGTGTTTTAATCTTAGCTACACGTTTGGTTTCGTTAATAATATTCGATAACGACAGCAATACATTATTAAATATCGACGAACGAATTTAAAAAACTGTGTCGCATTATATTTATGTCTTCTGGGAAATCGTTATGCATAATAAATAATAAAAAAAAACAAGTTTATCTTAATATACAATTTCTTTAATTCGAACCAGGAATATGTCAGGCAGCTCAATTATGTTTTGATTCTGTAAGATCCGTGAGTAATTAAAAAATCATGGTAACCCAGTTTCATGTCTGAAAAGCTGTTTCCGAATCTAATCTTATCGTAACCTAGCAAAATGCAATTAAGACAGTTCATATTCCTCCAAATCCCAATCAAGCCCATTCACCTTTGTTCCGTGTGATAACCGATAATCGACTTCATACGCGAGTAAATGAAGAATAAACTTTCATAATAGCATCGGCGAAAACATTTGCTTGCACCTCGAATAACCCTAACACTGACAAGTCCCAAAAGGGAGCGAACATCCAATATTTCAACGTCGAATCCCGCGACTCTCGCATTACGGCCCATTCAACGAGGTCTGAACTCCCTCAGCGGTTCGGTCTTGTGAATCGGAAGACACCGCGACGTAATTCCCAGGGCGGAAAAACAAATGGCGGAGTTCGCGAACGTGCACTCGTCGTCCCGATTCAAGGTAACCAAGGTGCAAAACGGTGAAACGGGTTCAAAAACGCGCAGAGGTAAGACTTGTCTTTCGTTGAACACAGAAGCCAGGCGAACCTACTGTGCAGAGCTGAAAAGAAGTCCCGTGGCAGGTGCTGGGGTGAAACAGGTACCCTGCTCGCTTTGGCTGACCTTAGCTAAGGTGATCCTACCTATTGTGAATTATCTCTAAGTTTTGGAAGTTACACATAATAATAGCATTTCCGTATTTACGGAGAGTATATTCTACAGGACGAATGTTAAAATTTAATCGTTTCAAGGAACTCGTGAATTATTTGTTGCATGGTATCAAAGGGAGCATAGGATGTTGAAATATTTTAACGCGTCGTGCAATTATCTTTTTTCACAACAAACTATTTGAGATGATCAGATTGTGAGAATCACCCTGTATAAACCATTACGAATAGGAACCACTAGTTCGAATTATCCGTTTTAATCTCGTCACATGTCGTTTATGTAGTATCGTAGTTTTGAGAATCGGAAAAGTGAAAATGTGAGTTGACTAGACGAAAGCCAGACCTATCGGAAAAAACCATTGGCGACAAACGATTCACCGATGGGTCGGCAATGTCTAGCGAACGCGGGGTGGGAACAGGAAAAAGACTATAAGGGTTTCCTCGACAGAGAAAAGGGATCAGTGTTGAATAGAAAACCGAGTTGTAGAATCGTAAAAAGAACTAAGGATTAAACATAGAGTCGCGTAGCACAGTTGAATAAGGATTTATTGTATACCGTATATTTTTGCCATTATTCATATTAATAATAATAAATAATCTTAAGAACCTTTTTTCTACATTCATCAGCTCTGTTAAGCATAATCCGCTCAACAATTATAATCTCTTCGATCAATAACAGATATACGCTGAAAAGTGTGCCTGAAACGAGCTTAACAATGAACTCAGACTGCGATCGATGAAATTCGCCCTCCTTCCGAGGGACGTCTTTCCAGTTTCACAGAGCACGTTTCTTCGGGTATCGGTGGAAAGAAGTTGGATGGTTCTCCGTGAGGGAGGACGGAAGAAAAACGGCGAGCCGAGCCCGACGGAGCGGCCATAGTGACGGCGCGACGGTGCAAGGAAATGAGCGCGGAGAATGGGAAACGGGACGAACGAGCGCGAACAGAATCGCTCGTTTCCATTTCGCGGTGGCGGTCGTTAAACGAGCTCCGGCTAATCCATTAGGAGAATTAAGCGTGGGACAGGCTCTACTTATTCCTGACGGAGTAACGTGTCCTCTGCGTCTCTCTCGTCTTTGTTAGACGCACCTGAGCACATCGTGGAATAAGAAACAAGGACGTCCCTTCTTTAACCCTTTCACGACGGGTTTCGTATATGTATGACAGTCACTAGGTGCATCACAGCGGCTGACGCCATATTTATACGTCAGTCATTTATTGGTTAGCAGAGGCTGATGCTAATCATACACGGTACAGATTTTATTGTTAGAGGAATAAAGCATTGTCTCTGTTTTAAAACTTTTCATACTAAAAAAGGTTATGTAGGATGACCGAAAGCTACACAATCTACTTTCTCATTTTCTCTGAGACAAAAAAAAACTAATGCCTCTCCTATTTGAGGCTTCCTATTTATTTTTCTCCTGACTAATAGGCGGTTCTCGGCAATCAGCCCCTTAAAAAAAATGCACGCTTCCAACATCCCCCCTTCGTGTAAACCCCGGTGACGATTCTGCACCCAAGACGTTGGCTGCCTACATTTCCTTCAGTGACCAGGTTTACGATGCTACCCGTTACATCTACAAGTGAGCTAGTGATACGTGCACCTCGTAAACCTGGTCCTTGTCCGGATGATCATTAATCAGGACCATTCTTAATTTGCCTACAGTTATTAAAAAATAATATGTAATAAATACTATTAAAATCATAATTATATTATTGTTTTATTTCAATATCGAAGTCAAAATAATACTAGTATAGTCATTAGGCATCGCAGAAAATGGTGGCGAAGTAAGATTTAGTTGTACGCCGTCGCGAAAGGGTTAAACCACGCACCATGCTTCGCGTCGTCTGAGAATAAGACGGCGAGAAAAAGCTCGAGGGTCGGAAGGGAGAGGGCGGGGAAGGGAGGAACGGATGAGATATCGGTGATGAGGAGCAGGGAGCGAAAGGTGGGTGATAAATAGTTATTCTTCCGCGAGCTTTTTCGATCACCCGTTTTTCCTTTCGCATTCGACGAGGAGGAATTCACGGAACGGTCCCGTTTTTGATCGTTCGAACGATATTCGTTCTTCGATCGATAAAGGATAGGGTAATTTGTGTAATTGCTTTCCGTTTGATACCGTCGTCGAAATTTAGGATCCGGTGATCGATGAAATTCTCTGTCAGCGCGAACGCGTGCCTACTTGTCGAGAATTTTAGCCGGTTTCGATGCAGGTGCGTAGTTTCGTTCGAAGAAAGGGAAATTGAATGTTTGGTGGGTGATTGATGTTGGATGGAAAAGTTGGAAATTGTAGGGGGGATTGTTCGAAGTGCGACTGAAATTGTAATTTCGGTTGATACGCCGTGCCGTCGTTTTTCATGAACATCAGGCAAAGCTTTCGAATTCATTTTCAAGTCAATTCGTTGTTCTTCAATTCATTGTAAAACTTCAAAACGTTTTTCGAAATATTCTAAATACGTTTACTTTTTACAGTTGGACATAAAACGTTTATTATATTGACGGTAGAAAGTGCTTTTAGTTTTATACCTTAAATTTATCGTTTTCATCGAATCCTGAATTTAGAAATTATTTCTTCGAACGCAGAGAAATATAATAACGATCGCATTCAGCGGACCGTGTTAGTTGTTCTGCAATTTAAATTTTGGAATTACAGAGAAGTGTATCCTTTAAAATTGAATTTAGAATTGACGGATTTAATGCGTTCTCGTCATAGTGTCGCGCTCGCATTCGAAGTTGAAATCTATTCTGCATCCGCTAACTTCTTCGTTGAATACCAGCGATACGGTATTGTTCAGTGGAAACTGAACACCATAGTCAGCCGGCAGAAACCCTTAGGGCACCATACACAAGCTGTTCCCACGGTATGTTCCCCATCCAGGCTTCAGAAAATTCAGAAAGTGCCTCCAGATCCCTGCGAGAAATGTAATTGAAGAGGAGTTCTCCACGGCCACGAAAATTCGATTCATGAACGAAAACTTCCATTTCAACGTTCTCGCAAAAATGACAATACCATGAAAATGTGGATAGAAATGCAACTTGCGAGGATATAAGTGAATAATCGTACGAATCAGAGATTTTTATGAAGATATATAATGTGCTAAAATTTATAAAAATATTTGAACGCATTTTTTCTTCAATATACCGAAATAGTTATAAATTGAACCAAAAATGATTTGAATTCTTATATAAGTGTTTAACAAGTAATTTAATCATTTGAAATTTGTATTTGTGTAGAATTTACGTGAGATACTATTAATGTTACTATTTGTGATAACTAGCTATCACAGAAACTATCACTCTGTTTTGGTTGTTACAAGTTTACTTTTTCGTATAGGTTTAAATCTTTTGTAAAATAACTTGATAATTCGACTTTTAAATAATTTAATTATTTTTTTCTTAATCTCATGCAATTTTTTACAATAATTCCTACCATGTAACTGGCTACCTTGTTTTCGTAACGCATAGTTTCCTCGTTTAAAAATTTCGGATAAAGATACCCGAGAAAGAACTTTGCGTGTTCTTGAAAAAATTGTGTGGCAGGTTCGAATGTAAGAGGGAACACGGAAACTTCGCTTGGGAGAAGGTTTCTGAATTTCAAACGGGAAGGTTCCCCCCTCATTTTCCAAAATTCATCTACGGCCTCGTGTAACTTTCAACTGTTTAAAAATTAAGCGAAGATTACGTGACAAGGGTTGTCGCATCCTTCGAGGTTGGTATCCGATTCAATTTCCTAAGTGCCTTAAAATACGCTTTGCCGGAAACTTTCGAAAGTTGCGACGAACGAACGAACATGCTCCGGCGTAGTTAAAGTTTGCCGATATTGATGGTAGAACGTGTTCAACTTGATGTTTAATATGATGAAATTTCTATGGATGTCAGTTTCCTTAGATTAAAAACAGAATGGACGAACGTTCTGATAATACCGATAGCGCAATAATATTACGAAATATTCAAAAGTTGTAAAAATTGCAAAATTTAATAACCGATATTTTCTCTTTCCTTATTTTTGTTTCCTTATTTTTTATCAATTTTTCGAAAACCTGAAAAGATTCGACATTACTCGATCGCATTAACCAATGAAGAATACATTCAAAAATATCAAGAACGAACCAATTTCTCACGTATTTAGTGAAACGTGGAGAACAGAAGCAAAATCAATTTTTCAAAACATAGAAAAGATTCATTACTCGATCGCATTAACCAACGAAGAACAAATTCAAAAATATCAAGAACGAACCAATTTCTCACGTACTTGGCGAAACGTGAACGATAACAAAGTAAAAATCAATTTTTAAAAAAACAGGAAAGTTTCGATATTACTCGATCACATTAACCAACGAAGAACAAATTCAAAAATATCAAGAACGAACCAATTTCTCACGTATTTAGCGAAACGTGAACGAGAAGAAAGGCAAAGTCAACAAATTCTGTGCAGGTTCGGCAACATAGAACTGCAACTCGAAGGGTCAAAATTGGACGTCTCAGTAGCTGCTTCTCTATTCCTGGCTTAGCAAGATATCGACCTCGACCACGAACTTCTCGACAAGTTCCGACGCTACAGTCGGGAACCAGCGTCTCGAGATCGTATGCGCGTCGGTGGTCGATTGTTTGGCCCGGAGCTAGCACGTGGACGGTTTTAGAATGCGATTCTTTCGAAATTGGTTTCGGGTTTCCGCGAGATTGCTTCGATTTAGGACGAATTGTCTTGGCCGCCTTTAAGGTCGGCTTGGCATCGCAACCCGCGCGTCCTCCGCTTCCGGCGGGCTTAGAACGCGGAAAAGTTCCGCCAAACTCGACGAAACTCCGCGCGAGGAGGCAGGCTGTAGGCGTCGCAACAGCGTCGCGACGTCTTGCTGTTTCCGTTTCCTCTCCTGTCTTTATCCTGCGGGAAGCGAACGTGAAACGAGGAACGGAATAGCAGCTTAAACCGATACACCACCATCCTGTCGCGGCAAGATTACGGTCAGAGTACTAAGATCTTATTTTCGGAAGATACCAAATCGGATTTCCGCTGGGTTATGCGTTGTCAATGATGTATATGGTCGTGTTCCTGGATGTTTCGAAAAAAGGATTTCAAATGCTTTCAGGGAACGTTGTTATAAAATACGAAGCTGCTTTGCTTGCGTTGAAAGTGAATGATGTTTCATATTTTCAACAGATAACCAAAATGATGATTCCTTTCTGTTGGTAATCTTGTAATTACATATTGTTGTAGAAAAAAAGGAAATTGAAATCACTTCGCCAGATATATTAACCCTTTGTACTCGAAATGTGGCTGTTTAGTCGTTTAATAATATTAACTTCAAAGATTTTCAAAATATTTAAGCAAAATATTTATTAAGGTTCGCTTATATTAAACATCATTTAATTTGGTCAAGTGATATTCCAAAATTTACATATACGACTATTTTACCTCCTAGTCTGACTAATAAACAAACTAACTAAGGTCTAAAAATTTGGGGAACTATCACTTGGCGACTAACAGTCGTCTCTCGTGCGCAAAGGGTTAACACGAATAGGATACGTAAAATATTTCGTCTCGAAAATTAAAGCCTAGTAACGGTTGTATGTTACACGCGTGAATTTATTCAGAACGTTGACCTGAACAATATCAAAGTCATTGAAATCGATAGAATATTCCCTATTCCGCATAACTACATAACCAGCTACCGCTCTCGAACAAATATACACGAAACGTTCCAACGACTCTAAGATCACGCTATAGTATTTCCCGGAGAACCGCATCAATTACGTTCCTCGTGCCAACCAACGTTCACTTCCGTCACCAGAAATGGAATTTACGTTTGTCGGTTAAACGCAAGCACGGCAACGATGGCAGCCAGCACGTCTAGCCTCCATTTTTCTCCGCGTCTTTTGAATCCTTCGAGGCACGCTGGCATTCCGAACGCGTACTCCGTTCACAGAAATTCCGTTCCTTGGAGGAGTGTTGACAGATAGCTTGGGTGACAGTTGGCACCTGTCAGCCCGCTGGAAAGAGAGGGGGGGGGGTTGGGGCTGCATAATGATTTCAAGTGCATGCACTCGTGCCTCGGCTACGAACGGTTGTCCACGCGTTTCGCCTGAACGGCGCACCGTTCCCTGGCATTGTTTATGCAGGCGGAACAAAGTGCACGGTCAACACGGCGTTACGACGAGAAGAGTGTCTTAAGTGCATTCAAATTCCGTTCTGAAGAAGTTGCACTCATAAAAGGGACGAGAAGGAGCTGTTCCCTTGGAATTCCCGGCCATTTCTGACCTTGTTTACCGCTGCTTCTTGTTTACCCTCTTAAACGCTGGAAACTCGAAAAGAAAATCAACGAATTCACAGTGACACGATTCAACGTTGCATGATTCAGTTGCCTGCGATCTTATTAGCTTTTTTTTTCTTTCGGCTAAAGCGTTTTGCCTGCCCGCAATCAAGATTTTGTTGGTTAACTAGCGAAACGATTGTACGATAGTTAACCGATACTTTTGATATTTCGTTTTGAGTTTAGAGTCGTTTAAAGATTAACTAAAGCAGAGATTGAGATAAAAATTGTGAACTATCTTGAAAAACGGAGTTCTATCACGATTCCTTCTTTTTCTCGAAGGAATTCAAGATTGAACTTGACTCGATTCGTTAAATGGTAATTAACTTTCGAATTATAATTTTGCTTCTCCAAATTGATGCGAACCATAAAATGTTTGCCAAAAGTATTGCAAATCTCGTCTCTCGCAGAAAATCAAATTATTATTGAAGGTGCGATCAAAGTCCATTCTGTATTTCCAACGAAATTTCCCACGGTTTTATTCTAGCCCAGCAAATTTTCGAGATTAATGGAAACGGTGGTAAAAAGTTAGCAGGGGATCCCTCTAAATGTAAAGATCGTTTTGCAACGAAACACAGGAATACTGAAACACGAATTGCCGGAGGTGCCCGTTGTCGGGAACGTGTTCCCATAATCTTCCCGTCCTCCTTCTCTTCCTTTTTTTGCTCTCCGTGACTTTTACCACGACGGAGTAAATGCGGCGGGGGATCGTAAAGCACTTTGCTAGCATGTTCGTTTAAAATTGCCAGCTCCTACGGGCTGGATACCATTCAGAAAAATATATAGAGCGTGCAGATCCGTGCAACGAGGTCTTTCGTTCTGGACGATAACAAGTGTCAGTTAGGGAGATTATTACAGGCTAGCCCGAGGGAGAGCTTCGAATGGCCGACCACATTATGAGAGAATACCAGCCGAGGAACAGAAGGGACAGCATGACGCTGTTGAGCCGATGACAAACTAATTAATATTTGAAATGAAGATCAATAGACTCGCGCTTTGGCGAATGATATTATCGCATAATGCACTGAATTATCGCATAATTACGTTGCGATGCGAGACAAAGGAATACGAAGTTTTCCTCCTTGAATATTACTTTGCTTTCGAAAATTTCGCTGTAGACAATAGTTTAATGCTAATGTTACTTTAAACAATATAACCGCCGATTATTATTTCGTATTTACCAAATCTCAGATTGTACTTAAATAGATTTATTGCCAAAAGCCATAGACTAATATTGAGTTAACAATTAATATTATTATAAATAATTAATCTTGGGTTATCAAGTTCAGTAGCTTAATTAAACCAAGTAATACAAAACGTAAAGTACTAAAGGTTATTTAATTTTTCTCATTGTCTAATTACAACATAAAGAATTAAGCATAGCTTCATTTTCCGTTCTGCGAAAAGATCGTGAAAAATTAATTGCATCGAAGCGAGTATTTTCACCTCCCCCCTTCCCCCCTCCCCCCAAAAATTCACAATTCAACCCACGGACAGGTTTAAAAATATTCACGTCATTCAACGTACGAATCATTGAGAATCGCAGAAACTGCCGAACAGCGGATTAATCGTTTGACCTCCCGTACAGGTTTTCCCATTGGCTGCACGCGAAAGGGCACTCGGCCTATTATCGAGGAATATCCCCCGGAAAGTTGCTCGCTAAATATTGAAGGGACGCGATGTGGAAACACGGCGGGGCTTGCAACGCGAGCCGGAGCGGCTGCCTCCGGATATGCATCGTCTATCCTAAGAATTTCGTGCATGTTTAATCGGCTGTATCCACTGTAAAAGGCAGCCAGACGCGTACGAAACGCGCGCGTGGTTGTTGCTGTTGTTACTAACGGCCGTGGAGCGAGTTCCAGCACACTCGTTACCGCAACGTAGCAGCAGCAGGTATATCAATATTTGGCAACAGTTGACGTGGCGGGGTACCTGTTCCCCGTCGTGTTGCTTCATTATTTGCCCTTGTTTCTGCCACAATTAGTAATGGGACGGTGGCTTAGCCGGAGCTCGCGAGTTTCAACGCAAACAGTCCAGGGAACGCATTTAAGCCGGCTCGAGTGTGTTTGGCCCGCCAATGGGAATAGTTGAGGCGCCAGTCTTTACGGCTCCTGTTCTCTAACGTCGGACTCGAAGCTCATTTGAACAGCTTCGAGCGGTCGGGAAAGAGCACGGATGGTTGCTGCAACTTCAAACGAACGATTTCTCGTGAACCTTGTACAGGTGATCAAAGAGAGAGGGCTTGGTTATGATTTTTGTTGCATTCGAAATTGCGGAAGATTCGTTCCTTAGCCCCTAGGCTATTGTAGACGCCTATAAGCGTTTATAAATTTTGAATTTGTGACAGTGAGAGCACCTACATGCGTTTATCCTATTGCTGTTCGCCTGGGACTGAGTACTTTATGACATTTGCTTTCCAGAGCTACAGCTTCTTCTGTTTACCCGCGAATTCCCAAAAAATTCATATTCGTTGCCATTTATTAGTTTTTTAATTTCATTCGTAAGTTTCGACACTGCGCTTCGGTCGATTTGAAAAGTTTCCAATTTTTCGACTCTTTTTAATCCCTAGGCTACTGTAGAAATCTATAGGCGTTAATAAATTTTGAATTTGTGACTCTGAGAGTTTGGCTTTTTAACACAGAAGGCTTCTATAGACGTTCAGATATTTACAACAGCAATTCAGTTAAGAATACAAGGAAATGAGTAACATTGTTTTAATGTAGTAAAATTCAGTTTTTAATTACTGCTCTCGACGTACGTCATAACCGAATTCTACCATAGTCAAAGGGTTAAAAATGAATTTTAAAATATTTTTCAATCACCGCGTGAACATTTGTGTTCAGTTTCGTAACAGATTCTAAACTACACTGCATTCTAAGCCCCCTGCTGCAATTATCACATACACTATTCATTATACACCTGTAGGTAACCTCTAAGATTACACTTCTCGAATGACAAATCACAAAAAAAATAATACCTGTCCCTTGATCCCGACCTAAATCATCAAACCGTACTTCGTCGATTTGAACCAGTGCGGCATTCTCCACTGTAGATCCATAAAATTCAAACGATCCACGACTTGCTCGCCCGAAGCTTCCATCCAGAATCGCTGCATTACGACATATTCCTCGTGGCGCGTACGTCCGAGCAATTTCGCCGTGGCCATTTTCCACGGCGATCGATTAATCCGCCGTCGAGGGCGTTCCGGCGAAGGGACAGCGGGACAGGAGCGGCGAGCAACCAATTTCGCGGCGGAAAAAGTTTAATTACACCTGACGCTGGCGACATATTCCGGTGTAAACAGGTGTACACCGGGAAAGACACGGTCCTCCGACTCCCCCCTCCTCTCGCGGCTGAATTCTTTCATCGTCGAGGACGCGGCGCTCGCTTGATCACCGGACGTCGCTCCGTTATCGTTCCACCCTTTTCCGGCCGTCGCGCCTCTTTTTATCCCGGTGCACAGAGCGAGCGTCGCTGGCCAGGTGGAGTTTAAATTGGCCCGCTTTCTGTCGGCAATCAAAGTCTAATCAAACTTTAACGAGTATCACGAATGCTCCCCGGACGCTTGTCCGGCGCGGGAATTCGGTCCGCGGCGGTAAGGGTTACGTTGGATTTACGACTCTTTTGAAAATTTTAACGACCAGTCGACGCCGTTGAATATGGACACTGGTCGCGGAACGCAACGACTGAATTAAATTTTACCGATCGGCTTCGTTCGCTGTTTCTCCTTCTGTCTTTTTACCTTCGCTTCCTGCGCATCGTCGTAGCCGTAACTGTGCGATGACGTATCGTAACCTGTGACGGGTTATGTATGGGTTCGGTTGAACGATCTTTATTGGTACTTTTTGAATCTTTGATGTCACTTGCTGATAACGTGTATCGTAGCAAGATGAAGGAACAACAGAGACAACAATGTTGGAGCTTTCAAACTCGCAGATTTTTGGAGGCTACAGACTTGCGGAGTTTGACGAATTTAAGCGTGCAACAGGTACGATTTTAATAGTATCAGGTATTTAGAACCATGATCATTTTAAAATAACGTGTACAGAACATCTTGCAATTCTGAGCATGGTTCCACGATAATTCTGTCGATCAATTTATTTACAAATTTAAATCTGTGTCTAAATGTTCTGCTCTTGCAATCTTAATTAAATCCATTTAATATAGAACACTCCGTGGGATAAAATAATTGATACGATTAATTAATTCAAATTGAGAATGAAGTTATAGAAAAATATATCTGAAATTGTTAACGTTCGACCACTTGTTTCAAAAATTTCTTTCAAGCGCGTTAGCCTTTTCCGGGACCGAAGCCGACACAATGGCCGCAACACGAATTCCGTTTCGTTCGATATCCAAAATAATTTCTATTGTTTTCTTTTCTTCGCTGCGCGGACATAATATTATTTACAGCAACGTCCATATTCCTCTTTATGCAATTAAAACCCCGCAACACCGGCCGTGTCGAATTAAACGCAGTTACAGGGAAAATGTAAATGTAATGGGCGGCGTCTGAAAAGAACGCTTCTGCACCACTGTTTCCGCGTTATTTAATTCAATTCCGGGGTGCGTTGCCGTTGCACCCGCAGTACAATGGCACCGGTGTCGGTTCGCCTCGTGGAATTTCAGATAATAATAATTTCATGCTTTCCCCCTTGCATCGGCGTGCGAGTCGCTCAAATTACCAGCTCAATCCTTTCGGGATTAGATGACACCGGTTAATTCTCGTAATTCGCGTTTCAGTTCTAAACTATTTTATTTCTTCCATCGTACAGTGGCTCCAAAAAGTATTCGTTCATTATGTCACAAATAAATTCGTTTAAACCTGAAATTTTGAGTCTGATAGAAGTATTTGATAAAACTTTGCGGGTATGTAGATCCTAATAGTATACGCATGAATTAATCTCTTCTTTTCACCTAAATGTCAATTTAAAGGGGTGAAACCAGCGTTGAAGTTTCTGAGTTTTCTCTCATTTTTTAAAGATAACTTTTTAATGGTACTTGATGAAGCAAAACCTTTCAAATAGAAAATGTTTAATTTTTAATACCCTATCGCGCTGCCATAAAAAGAGAACACAGAAAAGCTTGTATTCAAAGCGTAAAAAATCGCTGAAACTTTGAGATTCGCTGTCAGCCCCCTTAAAAGATATTTTGCCGTCAAAAAAATTGCTCCACGCAGGACATGCCATGCTCTGTACACGCATAAAGTTTCATTGAAATCAGAATTTCAGAAGTAGATGAATTTCCTTATAACATAGTGTACGAATACTTTTTGGAGTCACTGTATATGTTGTTTAACCGTTTCTATGGATTGGCAAGAAGAAAGAATAACATGGTGTATTGTAATTCGATGTACATTGATTATTATTCTTCAAATTATCCTTTGTGATGGGTTTCATGTTGAATTTCTGTGCGCAAGTAGAACATTTCTGATACTATTAGAAGGGAATTGGAGACCTCTGCAATCTTTGCGTGTATTATTCTACTCACCAAGATTAATATTTGGTAGAGTGTGCAGAGCAATATTTAAGTTGTATAATGAAAATGGTATTTAATTAATAATATTGTAATCATAGCTTTGCAAATAATTTCCGTTGTTTGCTACATTGGCAACGAATAATTCCTTTTATTATATTAAAAGCAATGAAAAGTTTATACACGAGTAATAAATGTTTGCACTGTAGTTTTAATTCAGTGTCTACTTTAACTTCATTTTAATTTTCAGTGTTCAGTTTAACTTAATTTAATGGAAAATTTTTCATTTAGAACGAAGCAGGCAAATTTTTCAGTACAAATATAATTAAAGTTTGGACGTCATATTTCAGTATTTTAACGATTATCCTTTTGCTCTTTATTTCCTTATTTCTTTTAACCAATATTAAACGGGAAACGCAGCTCGAAGGAAAACGCTGTCGAGACGTTGAAAACGGTGTCTGCGTTTGAAATTTAAACGTTCGTTCTGCTGCATAAATTCAAGGAGCCAACATTAGTCAAATTCTCGAGTTGCTTCTTGGCTTCAACATCCGAACGGACAAAAAATTCCTGATTAACTGACTGTCTGCGGTAGCGCATTCCGCACACCATTCTGAATGCACCGTTCTCTATTATAACACGACGAACCGCTCGTTCAATCCACGAAAGATTCTCGCGGAAAAACGTTCGGAAACCTTTTTTGCACATTTTTCATTTATACAAACGTATATCCTTATTATCGTACCTGTGCTAAAAAAGAAAAAGGACGCAAGAAATTCAATCTGTTTAACAATCCACTTTTACAATTCATTTCAAGTACCTAGAACACAATTTTCGCTTCCATATCTTCAGTGTTCGGTGTAATATGCATGTCTCTTTCAGTTCAATCTTCATGTCATGCATACTTCATTCATAGCCTTTCTGTTCATTTTACTTGCAAAATCGATCGTGGAACATTGTAGAACCTACGGAATAATTCAATGTCCAATCAGCATCGGTATAACTAGTAATCCGGCCGTCGATAAAAGTTCCGCTACCAAGGAGCATCGCGACGGAGTTTAATTAATATCAAAAAACACGTGCTCGAGAACGTTATGCGCGAATAATCACCGTCTACCGTGCTTTTCATTTAATCACCGTTTCTATTCTACACCCATGAAACAATTTGTTCGCGAAGAATTCGCAGCGGGAAAATACGGTTGTCGCGAAAGCACGTTTTCCCGCGCGGAGAACAAAACGCGAGTAATATCGCAGTGACAGTAACGTTTCATTACTTTTCAATATTCATAAATTACGGTTTCCGTTCGAAATTAAAGCTCGTTCCCGTTGAAACGCGCACGGTTCGTTAATATTTGCCTTTGGATCGTTGTTTGCGCTGGATGTTCGGCAACAGATTGAAAAAAAGGATGGTTTTCCGCGAACAGGCGTCGCTGCACCGTTTAGTTTCCAAAGATTACCTCAATTTGCGTGATGTTATGGCATAAAAATCGAGAAATTTAATATTTCAATAATTGTAGGAATGCCATCGAGTGGATGCAAGTTTAGGAAAATGTGAAGATGTTAATGGTTGAGTCGAAAGATAGTCGTGTGAACGTAGAACGTTTGGACTGGAGTGTTTCTAAAGCGCGAAAGATGAGCACTTGAGAAAACTGAGCAACTGAGGAATTTTTGGTGAACGTGACCGAATGCATCGAGTGAGAAAGTTTTAGAATTAGAAAGAAAGGAAAAGAGTGTTTGGAAAAATATATGACGGGGGAAATACGAGCGTGTGACAGAAAGAGTATGACTATGAAGGCAGAAAGAGTTTGACTGTAAAGGCAGAAAGAATTTGACTATGAAGGCTGAAAGAGTTTGACTGTGAAAGCAGAATGAATTTGACTATGAAGACAGAAAGAGTTTGACTATGAAGTTAGAAAGAATTTGACTATGAAGGCAGAAAGAGTTTGACTGTGAAGGCAGAAAGAATTTGACTATGAGGGCAGAAAGAGTTTGACTGTGAAGGCAGAAAGAATTTGACTATGAGGGCAGAAGGAGTTTGACTGTGAAGTTACAAAGAGTTTGACTATGAAGGCAGAAAGAGTTTGACTGTGAAGTTACAAAGAGTTTGACTATGAAGACAGAAAGAGTGTGATTCTGAAGGAAGTAAGAACATCACAGTCGATAAGTTGAAAATTCGTTTAAGCTGTTACTATTAAACTATTTTAAACATATATTAATAATATTCTAATCACTTCACTTTATTTTATTCACATCTGAGCCCTGTCATCTCACTCTACTAATAAATCAAAAATAAAAATTTGCTACATAATCTTGCGCAACTTTCTTCGCCGATTGTACCGCGACTCATTATTTCCGGTTGCTTTGGTCCCCGTCCGCGGATAGTCTCCTCGCGGATTCATCGATTTTATTTGATGAAGTTTTCGAACGCGCGCTCTCCGGGCGAACAAAAAAGCGCAACGAATGCGAAATTTCCATGAAAATGAGAGGGAGCGCAGCTCTGGAGCTGCCTGCGGGCGATCGGCCGCGGTGATAAAGCCGAACAATTTATAGAACGCGGCGCTTTAGCGAGATCTATCTTATTTTTAGATGTTACTGTGAGTAAATGCGTAATAATAATAAATAGAATTTATTTATACAACAACCGCTAACACTAAAACACGACTAAATATAACGTAAAAAATTAAACACACTGAAGATCGCTTCGTTCTACGACAAACTCTTACTTTCTCTCTTTCTCTCTATTTCTTTATTAACGCTAGGTTTGGGGGAGTAATGATTTCAGACTTCAGGAGCAAAATTGACAAAAACAGTTACTATTATTTCTAGCAATTTTTGATAACTTTTATCGATGGAGCGATACAAATATAATTAAATTTATTTCCCTCTTTGTTCTACAATTTCAAATTCTGTTTAATGTATACCTTATTCCTTAATATATGTATATTGAAAATAGGTATACAAAAAATGTCCGTAAATCTAGGGTTAATATCTCTCGTTGCTTTGATTGCTGTTATCACACCGTCTGTTTTTTTTATCGCTGTTCTTTCTATCTATACCATGCATACACAAATCACATAGATCACACTTCGCTACACTCATTCCACAACACGAACCTTTAATGTCTACTTGTAGTTTATCATATTCTATGATAACCATACCTCCACAGTTACCTGCATATATTAAACAAAATCGATGTACTTCGATCATCGATCGTATAATTCATCGATTTTCATCTGTTTAGGGGTGAATAATACCAGTGGTGTATAATGGTCGTCGAACGCGTACGTTTTTCTTTCTCGAACGAAAATATATCGCGCTGGAGATGATTGCAGTTGAGGAAAATATTTTATTCCGCCGAGGTAAATGACGGGAGCATTCATCGCGAAAATTCTAATATTACATTCGATAAATTGAATTTGCCTTCCGCGTACACACACGGTCACGTGTTTCCCGCTGTTGCTCGCGGTTCACTGTTAAAATGGCACATGTGATCCCAACATTGCGCGAGACTCGATCTCTTTGTTCGAATATTGGTTTCAATTTAAAGGTAGCGTTACCATTGCTGAAAAAAGGAAACATATCGCGTTGTTTCACAAACAACACCAGTGCTCGCAATGAATAATCATAGAGGTATGCTGTAACTCGATTAATTTAGCAAAAGGTACCAAAGGAGTATGTCACGAATCATTTCGTACGAATTGGAAATAATTATTGTACATCAAAGAAAGAGTTGCAGGAATTTGATCGAACCCAGTCGAAGCAATCGATCGCTTCCTCAGTGCACTATTAGCGATGCTTTCGAAAAATGTCCAATTAATGGCCCCGACGAACGAATAATCCGTTCGTTTGACAGCCGGCAAACATCGCCGGCAACGAAACCAAACGGTCTTATTAATACACGGTGGGCAAACATTTTCGCACAAACGCCAATTAACAGGCGGAAACCGCGGAGAAAAATCGGCGCGCATGCGCGGAACGGGTAAGCGATCGGTCGTTTAATAATTTACAACGTTCACGGACGTCGAAACAAAATTTACAACCCGCGACATCGGCGCGACTAGCTTCAGCCCGATTAAAGCCCGAAGCGGCGGCTTCTAACGGCTGATTTACGATTCACCCCCCCCCCCCCTGGGGAGGGTGCACGTACACGTTTTTGAAAGCAGTGCACACAGCCGGAAAGGAATTCAACGAAAGGAATGCGTCTCCATAAGCTTGCTTTCTCTTGCGCAATGGTAAAAACAGAGCTCGCGTGTTTACGCTACCGGATAATCGAATCGTGTGGCAACGTCTGATGACGTATTGTTCGATGCCAGAGGGAAGTACCGCTTTGTTCTAAGAATAAACTGTGCACCGAAGAAAATCGGAGGAAAAAGGTTCCAAAAATTGTAAGCACGAGTGTACGATGCTTCAAGTAGATTTGCGTTGGCCAATTTTCAAAGAAAGCTAGTGCCACCTAATTTTAACCCTTTGCAGCTCGAGAGGTGACTGTTAGTCACCAAATGACAGTTTCGTAAACTTTCAGACTTTAGTTAGATTTTAGTCAGGCTCAGAGATTAAACAGTCAAATATTTCGGTATATCACTTAAATAAACTAAATATGGTGTAATATAGGCGAATCTTAGTAAATATTTCGAATTTGAAAATTTTTGAAGTTAGTATCGTTGGACGGCTAACAGTTGCCTCTCGAGTGCAAAGGGTTAATCCCATGCGATGTCTCACAAATATTCGTCGAAAGTATTCTAAAAAAGGAGCATCATCTCGCCAAATCAAATCAGTATAACAAGGATCACACGATTCTCAAACCCCTACAAATATCACCCTTATCGTTGCAAACATTACCTTCTTCCGAACCTGTTAACGTTAAAAAGGGGACGGCAAACGCTTGAAATAACGTGAAGCTTCGAACGCAACTATCTGTCGTATATCGGGAAGGGTCGAACAATGGCGATGGGACGATAAATTCAGTAGCGTCAGTCGACAAAATCGGAACGACGCGAACGCTCGCTCCGTGGCAAGAACGGCGAAAGAGGGTTCTGTCGCTGGGGTCGGCGGGAGGGGCGGTAAAAATATACTTGCGGCAATAAGCGGGAAGCAGGAGGGGGGGTGGACGAAACAGAGGAGGGCAGAGAGCAGATAGGTGGTCCGTTGGAGGTTCCGGTTGATCGAGCATTTTGCATCGCTGCCATGACAGGGAACACGGACGCGTCGATGCTGAGCCCGTTGCTGCTGGGCCTGGCGGCAACAGCGACCCTTTTGGCCCTGGCCGTAGCCGGGATCCTGGCGGCGCTCTACCGGAAGCACTCGAACGGCCGGCCCGGAAGTCCAAAGCACGCTCCCATCGTGTGCGAGCCACCTAATGCAGGCGCAACTACCCCGGTACACCCGCAGACCAAGCAGGCGGTCGATGACATCGATCCGGACATCATACCCAACGAGTATGGTGAGTCTACGGGTTTCCGATTGTTCGAAACGTGCGCCAAATTACGGCCTACCTGCACACAAGGCGGTCGTAAAAGCGGATACACGTATGTATGTATGTATGTATGTGTGGGTATATGTACGTATGCGGATATACAGGGTGGGTTGTGAGTATGCAGGATCGTTCGGATATGCAGGGTCGATATTGAAAGTGGCTGAAGGTAGGTCGAGAAAACGTTGCGAATCTAAAGTCTGTTGGAAAGGTGAGATGACTTTATTGGTGTAAAAGACGCGTTAGAAAGTGGTTTCCTGTTTTTTTTTTTTTCGAAAAATGAAGAAAAGTGATTTTGATGATATGGTATTTAGAAATGTTCAAGTAGCGAACAAAAGTTTAAGATTGTAGGGTTAGCGAAAACAAATTAATTGATTTATAAAAATTAGCTCAATAAGCGAATTTTGTATTCTTTGTTAATTAATAAATTATACTCTATCTTAGTAACGATAAAAATGTATGTATATACAATATTTACTTAAACTTATGTTTGCTACTGCATTTAAAAGTGTTTGGTACCGTTTGAAAAGGCACAGGAATCTAACTTTTTACTAAAGATGGTGTTGGTTGAAATAGATAGGTTCTGTTTCGGTTAAAGCATAGAAACGGGCTGAAATTGAAGTTCGAGCGGTTCGAGGGCCACCCTGTATATATGTGTGTTGCATACATTTGCGTGCGTGTGCAGCGTAGACCTTTCCCGTTTCATCGCGATACAGAGTTGCTCGAGCGCCGGCATGCGACACTTTAATCCTTTCGGTTCGTTATTTACGACTTTATTGCTTGTTTAATTGCACGTCTTCGCCTCGATCGGTGACCGTGATTCGCGTAAATTCACGGTACGTACGTGCACATGTACGGCAACGTACTTGCTTTCACAGCAGAAAGTTCTTCGAACTATCGACGTGGCGCGTTCTATTTTTATTTCGGTCTCATATCGACTTTAATTTAGGATTGGTGAAAGCGAGCTGTCTTTATTGGACTACCGAGTAAATTTAGCAGACTATTCTCAAACAAAAATTCGTGAAAAATGTTTCTTCTTGAAGCATTCGTTATCGATAGCTGTTCATTAAAAAGTTTCCGATACTCCGTACTTTGTTGTCAAGACGTTTATTTTAAAGTGCACAAACTTGTTCATTTCGTTATTTACGGCTTCTTATTAAACAGTAAGTATTCTTTTCATTTAAACCATTCAAATGTATAGGATTTAACCAACATTTCGTAAAATAAAATATCCAACGTCTCGATGGAAGTGAGTGCCATTAAACGGATAACGTTCCGCATTCGATCAGAATATTGTCAGTTTCAATTTTTGTTCTCAAGTCGCCGGCGCCACGTCTCGTATTCAAGCTTGACTTAGTTTCACGAAAAGGCAGAGGAAAATCGAGATCGTTACGATGGTTTCGCACGGTCATCTCTGTCCGTTCGGATTACCGGTTAACGTTAATAGCGAATGTTTCGTCGTTCTCTTTCCCGTCAAAGATATTTCCGCGTCGCGTAACAATGAAATTCGAAATGCATTGTCAGGTTAAATTGATACGCTTCGATACACATTAACAGATCTGAAACGCGATTCCTTTATCCACGATGAACAGTGATCGATGCGTGTTCATCAAACTTCTACATTATTATCTCAGCGTTAACGCGAACGAACGAGAAACGCATTGGTCGTCGATAGCTTTGACGCGTTACATGTCGGGGATAAAAGAAAGAGCGAATGAAATGATCCGGGATAAAGGAATTTTCGTTTCGCTGTTATACCGTTGTTTAAAACGCGCCTCTGCTCGTGATCAATGTAAAATACATTGTACAGGTAAAGATAGCAGGCACGGTCTGAAAATGTATTACTACCACGAGATATGAAGCTGTGGATATATCTGTTTCGTTTCATATTACAAATTAGATCTGCCTTTACCAATGAATTTAAAAACTTTTCAAATTGGAAAATTCCAACGCTTGAATTCCTCTAAATTTCTTCACATTTCGATCAATTTCTTTATTTCGTTTCGTTTTCCGTTGAAATGTCCAATATCGCCGGAATTTTACAATTCTAGGATAAACTGTTAATTCTTTGCGCTTGAAAGGTGATTGTTAGTCACCAAATGATAGTTTGGCAAATTTTTAGAATTTAGTTAGTTTGTTTATTAATCAGACTCAGAGGTTAAATAGTCATATATGTAAATTTTAGTATATCACTTAATTAAACTAATTGATGTTTAATATGGGCGAATTTTAGTAAATATTTTGAATTTGAAAATTTTAGTGTCATTAAACGACTAACAATCAATTTTCAAGTGCAAAGGGTTAACACTTCATCGACCGGGAGCTCATTAACATGCAGCTAACTGCATGGTGCCATACCTAACCGAACACAGTCCATCGCATATTAAAAATTTATTAAAAATTGTACTTTGGAAAAGCAGATAATGCATTTAACGAACTGTGAACAACACCAATTCAAGACTAACTAATAACGAAAGAAAATAGAATCAATCGCAACAACTTTGTTGCTGAAAAAATGGGAGATCTCCCCATTCTAAGCGTTGAAATAAAAAAAAAAAACGTATATGTTATCTAAGTGAAACGTAATCTTTTTAATGGCACGGTAAACAAAAGTTGGCGCAGCTCTCAAGCTTCCAGCCTGCCGTTCACGCGAAGAGACCGCTCTTTTATAGATTTAATCGACTAATCTGCTTAGGGTACGCGGACCTTTCCACGGCTTCGTTCGAATCTGTTCACAGAGAGAAGACCCTTAACGTACACCCCAATATATAAGACACCCCCGCAACGGAGAAAGAAGGATCGGGTTGTGGACGAGGCGATCTCGCCGGAGAAAAGGCCGATCGTGCAGCACGGCTTAGATCTACCGTCGGACCCGATGTTGACCGATTGTCTGCCAACGCCGACCATAAATTACCCCCAAAATCACGTGTCCCAAGGGAACGCCTACAGCAATCCACCCACCATGGCGGACTTCAAACAGATGGCAATGGACGCTTACAATCAGCGAAACAACCAAAACGTGAGTGTTCGAAGAGTTTTCTTTTAGAAACGAAAAACACATGTTTACGGATAGAAAAACGATATTTAGAGAGAAATTAGTTCGTAAAAGATAAAGGAGTAAAGTAATTTATGCAAAATTAAATTTGCAATGTTGAAACAATCCGTTTGACGAAATCATTGCTTTTCGCGTTAAAACACTAAAAATTGTCGCGTTGGATATGAGAAACAATTTCGTACGTTGAAAGTTAGAAGCTTTAGATATTATCGGAGACGAAAAGGCCTCCGCTGTGCATCGAGGCTGTACTTACGAAAAAAGCGTTTCACATGAAATTAAATTTGCGGCCGGTTATATTTATACGGTGGTTAACCGGAGCAACTTAAATATTTCCCGTAAGGGGGAACAAACGTATTTTGCAGCCAACTTTCAAAAGTTTCAATATTAACTTTGCAATCGTGACGCGGAATTCCGCGCGGGGAGAACGCGGATTTACTCAATTTAAATTAAATTTCGCCGACAAGTCAACCTCGATTCCCCTAAAAACAACAACCCCACCGGTCACCAACGTTCTGGCATCCTATAACAAATTCCAAGGGGCAACGGAAAAAGTAAACAGCTCCGAAAACAAAAGAGTAAACATTCTCAAGATCATCCAGATTTCATTGCCTACCCTCCCCCCCCTGCCCCTTTCCCATCCCCCTTCGCTTTTCGTGGAGCACATTCCAGCTCGCAGAGGGAAATAATCGAAACCGCTCGCAGATGGGGATATCCCGATATCCCGGAAGCGGAACTAAATCGATCGGCCGGTCGCGCGGCTATATAAATCATTCCGACAATTAGCCTCGTAAACTCATTACGGTCTGTAAATTTAATCGGGCCTCTTTTTTAGCGATATCTAATAGAGTGTATTTAGTCGAAACCGTTTGATTAATGAGAGGCAATTAACGCTTCCCCTAGCCGCGGAAGGGGACAGAGGAGGGGAGTCAGCGATGAGTGTTAGGCGAGGGGGTGGGCGGGTGAACCGTAGCAAGGGCTGAGGGATGGGTAGCGAGGGAATTACCGGCGATCGATAAAACGTGATACAATATTCAACAGGGAAAGCGCGTTCCTTTTTTCGCCAGAGGAAGTAACACAATCGATCCTTTCTCGTCGACGCGATTTCTCTTCACCGTCACAACCGATCTCACCCCTCCGCCCGCCTCTCCCGCTCCTTGCTTCACCCTTTCTTCACCCTTTCTTCAGCCTTCGCAACCAAACCGACAAGGTTGTTTTAAATATTCGAAGTTTCAGGGACGATCACCGGGGACCGGGACGCGAGCCAAGAAAGAGGGATCGCTCGCTTTAATATGCGCCAGTCTTCCACTTTAACTTTTCCGGTTTAGCGAAGCCTTGGGTTATCTGCGCTTCCGCGAGTTTAATTACGTCGAAGTTTCCTCGATAATTCGAGAGGGCCAGTCCCGATGCGCGTAACTCGTCCCGAGCCCGACTTCCGTTTCCCTTCGACGCTGGTCGCGTTCCATTAAGTGTCTGAATAATTTTAATACCGCTTCACCGATCCGCTCCCACCTTCGCCATTACCCCGTTCCCCGTCTTCATTAACTGACCCGATATTCCCTCTGGATGTTTTCGTTCCTCTGTTTTTGTTTTCCTCGGAATTACGTAACCCAGGCCGCGGTTTTCGATTATTTTCGTCGTCGCTCACGCTCGCTCCACGTCCGCCGTTCCATTATTAATTCCGACCCCGAATTTGCAATTTTCACAAGTATCGATGCATTTGCATTTACCGTTTCTCTCTCTCTCTCTCTTTATCCCTTTCTTCATTTCTCTCTTTATATATCATCTTCTTCCTTTTCCCTCTTTTTATCCCTTCGTATTTTATTAGGTTATATTATAAATCGAAATTTGTTGATACTTTTTGAGCGAACGATTTTAAATGTTGCAAAATTACGCGGCTGCAGTGATCGCAAATCGGTATCAATAGAGTCAGCAGTTTTGAGGGATTACTGATTGGTACAATTTAGTAATCGAGAAATTAGAGCAAAGCTTTCGTTAGTGTGTTCGTATTTTAATTACGCGTTCAGATAAGCAGAAGCATAGAAGCATGATCTGTTCTAGGTTAGCTTTAATCCGTTAAAAGGAAAAAGGAACCATGTTGGTGCAATGTGTTAAACGTGCAAACTCAATTAACAGTGAACAAACAAAGTTAAGGAGAACACATTTACCTTTTAGAAAAGTCTCTCGGTGCGCTAGCTAACCTTCGTAAGACACTTAAGGTTTTCCGTTATCGGCGCAATTAACTAAAACTCAATTTTGAGCGAATATTTACATCATTTTAAGAAGCGTTAAGGAAGATAATTAATTTCTCTGTTCCGTATCGTAGACCGGTCAAGCGTTAATTTCTGCCGAACCGAACTAGCAATTCATTCTAACTATTCAACTATATTAAACAAAAATATATAATTTTCTGTTAAAATAATAAGTTAAAATAAGTTAAAATAAAGTGAATTAGCTTTCGTATTTTACTTTTCATTGAACAATATTAAATGACTGTAATATACCTACCACTTTATTTCAATTAACATTAAGATCAAGTATTGTCTTCTGTACTTAATACTAATAACTTTTACTAGCAATTAAGATACTGTTTTTACTAGAAAAAGATACTTCTTATTTTCATCTTCTACTTTTCATTTACTACACACAACCTTATACCTTTTAAAACTATAAAAGTCCCCTTTATTCAATCAATTTCTAACATTTATAATCAATTTCTATTTTACTCTAAGATATCATAATTTGTTCACTGGCTCGTCCATCAGTAAACACACTTAACGTACGTTGAAGCAGTTTCATTCGAAGCTCGATTGATTCCAGGTGTACTACAGTCTCCAGAGGTCAAGCAAGGGCCTGTCCTCGATGCCTCAGAGGCCTGTCTCGTCGTCGGTGTCCGCGCAGGGGAAGTTCCACCAGCCGGAAGTGGTGACGCGCTCGAATCGAATACAAGAGAGTTGTATATAAAATTCGCGAGGCCCTCCTCGCCTCTTCGAGCCGCGAAACTCGGGTGGCTCCGTTAAGCGTTCGCATTGGAAGCTGGTTACCAATCCATGGAACATCGTTTCCGTCGTGAAACGGAGTCGACCTCTTCGCGAGCCCCAGTTCAGCACGTTAGGTCTTCCGTCAGGTCAGGACGTGCAAATTTCCAAGCGTCTTCGCGTGACGTCGTACAAAAGAAAACAGATAAACGAGAGAACGGAACTTTGGGAAAACGAGTGAAGTAGGAGGGACAAAGGAGAAGAACCGACGAAGAGTTCCAGGTCGCTGTGACGGGGACGAGGACCAGCACGACCGGATACGCTGACGACTTCCGACGCGTGCAAGACGAGATTGGACACGCGGATATCGAGTCGCTCGCCGAGCTAATGAAACGTCGACGATTAGAGAAAAGCAACGCGATGCTCGACGGAGTGTATCGGATCGTGATAGGATCCCGTTCGATCGTTCGTTCTTTTTCTACCTGGAGATTTTTATAACAGAGTTCGTCCGCGTTCACGGACGAAGTTCTGCGGAACACGGAAGAGAGAAGGAAACGGAAACGGAGTTCGATAAGAGAGAAGTCGTTCAATTTGACGAAACAACGTCGCTGAATTACTAAAACACTGTTACATGTATACATACACACACGCATACGCATACATACATACATACATACATACATACATACATACATACGTACAAACCTTCGATATGTCAGACACGGAGCGGTCTTCGTTCCTGTTGATGGACAAAGGCAAACGTACACATCGCGAACATACGCGCGTACACAGGACGTCGAGATCATGCATTTTACTGTTTATATGAGATTAGTTTTTGTACAAAGATCTATTGTAAATAGGCGAGACAGCCTGGCCCTAGTGGATAGTCACTGATGTCCGAATTTCATTCGCTAAAAATGTCACGTGTTAAGCCCGGCAAAGAGGATTGTTCGGTCACGTAAGATAAATACTCGATGGCATACGAAATAAAGAGAATACGTTTCATCTGTTTTACAGAAACGAGCCTCGCCCACTTGTCCCGTCCCCGAGCCTTCTTCTCTACCCGATCTTCTTCTCTATTAAGAGAAGAGAAAACGTACGGAACGAGCAGCCGAAATTTCGGCCGCACGTGAGCCGAATCCCCGTCGCGCGATTGCACGCTGACCCTCGCCGCGTTCTCGATTTCGGACGTGAAGGAAATCTTACGGGCGCCGCACCGCGTGCATCCGCGACGGCGAAAGTCCCCATGAAAATTTCAGTCGAAGGACAGAAACAACCGAGAATCGTACCCGTGCCGAATGACGATCCGAACTTCGGTCTTAGTCCCGAGCGATTCGTTCGCTAGCAAGGGAGTACACTTCTGCTCAAAATTTTTGCCGTATCCATAGCTATATTCGAACGAAACAAATATTTCGATGGGTACGTAACGTTCTTTTAGTTGAAATCTAATGTTTCGGTAACTTGATTGTTGGAAATGTAAGAATCTTGGGGAAATATTAAGTTATGATTACAGGAAAAGGTTAGAAAGAACAATAGTGGATCATTTTGGGTAAAAGTGTATTCGTAAATGTATGATGAATCTTTTGACGAATTTTTGAACAGCAGTGCATATAACAATCCTTTTCTTTCAGTGTAATCTAACGTGAAACGTTGTTACTTTATTATACCCTCGTTTGAGATTATTTTAACCTGGACAGAGATTTACTTTGTTAATTAAGCCGTGTAAACTTTTACTTTATAGTCCCTTATTGTTTGGATTAATTTTTATCGACGCTATTGTCACCTGTATATGAATGTTCAATCGATATATTTTTCTGTATTATACTGCTTCAATATACATTTCATTCTGCATTTTATTTCACCAACACTTTGTCTTTTGTTCTGTTTTCTTCTTTTTTTTTTTAGGACGCGCATTGTTAACCGAAGGTTAGAGATCTGAATTATACCCGTCAGTTTTCACTTTACAATTTTCATGTTAAGTTTATGTCATCCTGCTCGTATCTCATACTTTGCCCAGCGATGCACACTCCCCCCTCCCCACCCCACAAAAAAACCTGCCAATAACCCATATACTCTGTTTCGCCCCTTCGCAACTACCTTTTCCTCCCACAAAAGAGTACCCTGAAATCACCCAACGAGTCTCTCTTCGTTTCAATCGACCAACCATTTTTCCAACCCCCAAAACAGCAAACAACCTCAGGCAACGACAACCAGGTAAGTGGACGTTATGTTTCTACTTTACACGCTATACTTTGAAGACAGCGACCTACTTCTGCTTCAACGGAACAGCTCCTCGAACGTCACCTTGATCAGCTCTCGAACGTTTTAAGGAGAACGGATAGCTCCGTCGCTGTTGCTTTTCGAGCGTTACTCCCGAGAGCAAGATGACAAGAGGTAGAGAGCGCAGCCTATCGGTCGGGGAGTAGTAATTCGAGCATTTCCAGGGAATTTCTAGGCGCTGACGGTGTTTGCATACATTGTGCACCTTCGGTCTTGCTAACAGGGACTAACCCGGCACGCCGACCAACCCTATTATTCTATGTGCCAGCCGTGTCTCTGGGGCTGTTAAGACGACCTGCTCTCTCTCCTCCTGTATATCTCTCTGTAGCTCTCGCTCGCTCTCTCTCCCTGTCTCCCTCTCTCTGTCTCCTCCTATACAGCTCTCTGTAGCTCTCTCTCTCTCTCTCTCTGTCTCTCCCTGTATGTTTCTCTGAACTCTCCTTCCCCTCTCTCCCTGTGACTCTCTCAGCACCACTCTCTCTCTCTCTCTCTGTACCACTCTCTCTATCTGTCTCTGTCTCTGTCTTTGCCTCTCTCTCTCTCTCTCTTGCTCTAAACCTAACGTACGCACAGCCTTCCAGGGACACCACGAACTGTCACCCATTCTACCCGTGAATACGCTGTGTAATTGCGTTCCATTCGACCATTGTAATCCGATGATTTTGTAGGGGATACAGACGCCTCATGATCGTCGCTGCTCTGTCGTCAGCGCGATCGTCTACGGTGACGGGTAATTGGTCCTTCGAATTTTCGATCGACCGTGCTCAATGGGACTGCGTGCTTCTTGTTTGGCGACACAGCCCGCTCGATTTTGCTCCAATGACCTGTTTGATGTGGGATCTTTGTTGTTTGGGATGCTCGGCGATACTTCGGCCGACTGGAACAACTGTGTGGGCATCGGTTTCCCGTCGAGTGGGGTAGGGGAACCGCGGTTGTTGTTAATTTAAAGCCTGAATTCGTCTCTCTGGCTATGGGCATTAGGTGGTCGCGTAAGCGGAAGCGAAGAGCGTTTACAATAGAGTGGATACAGATGTAGCACAGCAGAAGAACAAATTTTGATTATCCACGTAAACATATCATTCCGTGATTCATTTTCTGAGAAATTGTTATTATTTAAAAATCTCATAGTATCACAGTTTGACAAAGCAAATAGGAATAAAACGAGTATAAACATATTCTTGAAATTCCATCTAATCGTATCCACATGTCAACAAAAATGTTATAACATCGTTGTCCACTTTTCTGCCGAAACTCTATTTTGCTGATACTTTTTAATTAGCATTAAAAGGGTAACACTTAAAGCACTAACAATCATATGATTCGACCAACAATGGAAATTCTGTGAAATTATTTTTAATCGGTCGGTATAAAAATTTCTGAACCGTGTTTACCGTTAAATGTTCCAACCGCGATCTATCACGATTTGCATTACACGCCCGTGAAACGGCCATAAATTACAAGCCGCGGATTAATGTTGGGATACGAGTCTATCGCTATCTGCTTGACCCAGCTTTGTCGCAGCTGATGTCCGGTTGACCAGTTGCACTCAGAATTAACCGAAATCAGTTGATCGTGACCACTTTGGCCAAATTGGTTCACGGCAAGAGGATCCGGGGTGCCGACGTTGGGAACGTTAAAATGACGCCGTTTCTTCCAGATCGTCCGGAAAACTTAATTGGATCTGGGAATTAGCAGGAGTGCCTGGAATTTTAAAAACGGTTCATGCTTGCAAGCAAGTATCTTTATTTCCACAAAAACGAAGAAAATTGTAAAACAAGTATCCACTTAGTATTTTCAACGATAAAATTCATTCTGTGCTACGATTATCTATTACAGATTACAATTTTTTGATTCATTCCAATGAATACGAGAATTATTTCACTTAACGATACAAATCTGTTGTAGCAAAGTTACTTCAACTTTAGTCTAAATCCATCAAATTCATAATTATAAATTCCTTCGTTTCGTAAATGATAGCCATGGGGAATGGTTATCGATCAAGTTGCAAAAGCACATCTGTTTAGCTTCATTAACTTAATCAAAGCTTTCAACAAAATAAATTGCTTGTACAATTGTCATAGGCAGCTCACAATACGCAGTTACTTAAGCTGCTTCAACTTCCAAAACAATGATTCTGTTCAACGAGAACAAAACGAGCCGGACAATGGTCCTCTTTAACGGACCATTTAATATTATTGTCTCGTTCTGACATAATAGAACGTTCGCCGTCTACGAAAATCGTCGTTGATATTTAAGAAAATTTCCATAGCGATCGATTGCGTAAGCTATTTCATATCTGTGACAAGCGACCGATGACAATACATCTGACGTGTCGCAACATTCAGGCGTTTGAAGAAAAATAAGAATGAAATCGGAAAGTGTTGGGTTGCGAACTCTTTTTAACCCTTTGAGTGCTATGGAAATTTACTACACTATTGTCTCTCTATATGGAAATTTGTTACTATTCTTTAATTGGCAGTCGCTATTCCCGCTCCTTGGAACATTCAGCATTCATATCCATTTGTTTTACGATCTTCCACTTACTGCAACCCAAAACTAGTGATACTAATGAGTAACAATAATCTGCTATCCGCGCAAAGCATTTCGACCTAGAGTATTCAGCACTCAAAGGGTTAATAGATGTGATGGCTAGGAACCGTCATTAGGTGAAAATTTCAACACTTCATTAACTCCCGATTGCAGCATCATCAACCTCGTCAAGAGCAAACCTTTTCGCTGTAGACGATTCAATAAGGTAAGGGAAGTTTTTCGAGAGCCACGCACTGTTTTCGCAGCTAAACTGACATGCAAAACAAGTCTCACAAAGTTAACCCTTTGAATGCTGAATACTCTCTGCCTAAGTGCCCTGTGTGGACAATGTTACATGTACTTACACTGACAATCGCGTTGCAATAAGCGGAGGATCGAAGAAATTGGTAAACGCATTTATTCGTCCATAGTCCCTACCAGCAACTGTCGTCAGACGCATATATGCGCCCGTAGCACTCTCAAAACGTTGACGGAGAAAGCAAAAATTGACAAGCGCATATATGCGTCCATAGTACCTTCGAGCAACTTTCATCGGACGCATATATGCGCCCGCAGCACTCTCAAAAGGTTGACGGAGAAAGCAAAAATTGACAAGCGCATATATGCGTCCATAGTCCCTACAAGTAACTTTCATTGGACGCATATATGCGCCCGTAGCACTCTCAAAAGGTTGACGGAGAAAGCAAAAATTGACAAGCGCATATATGCGTCCATAGTCCCTACGAGCAACTTTCATTGGACGCATATATGCGCCCGAAGCATTCTCAAAACGTTGACGGAGAAAGCAAAAATTGACAAGCGCATATATGCGTCCATAGTCCCTACAAGTAACTTTCATCGGACGCATATATGCGCCCGTAGCACCCAAAGGGTTAATTCGGCGTGCGACGTACGAGTTTGACCACACAGACATCGTCGGTGGAAAACGCGTACACGACAAACAGGTTTCCGCAGAAACGTCCTCGATACCTCGTCCGGAAACGTTCGGCAACGTGAATGTGTAACACACGTTGCAAAGTGTTCGATACCGGTGGGCGGTATCGTTCAGTAATAATTAACGAGCTCGCGGTATGGTCATGGAATCGTAGTCTAAATTACTGCACTTACCTACCTAAACCGCCCATTAAATCTACACAGAAACTTGTATTATTTTAAGCACAGCCTGTCGTGGTCGATATGAACAACGTGCACGCCGGTGCATAAGTATCGGCTTTAGCCTGATTTGTACGCTTTGTTTAAACGCTCCCCCCAGCTTTCCAATCACACGCTCAGGCTTTTTCTGTAATCGTTGCCTATGGCCTTGGCATGATTCGCGATTACTGTCAACTCCTTATTGGGTCGTAATGAGGATCACGATGAACGAAATTGGTGATTTTTGTGTTTGATGAAGAGAATCGATTTTTATTGGAGAAACTTTTATTTCTGGTAAATTGCTTGAACTTTCGTCCCTTTGGTTGTAGGGTTTGTGGAGAGGTCTTTGATCGAGATATGCAAATTCATCGTGAAAAGGATATTTTTTACATTGTGAAAAATAAATTCGTTATTTAAATAACTTTTGCTGAGATAGTTTCTTTATTGTGAAAGAAATGCTGCTTTTGGACGTTCGGAAAACGATTAATGATAATTTTACGAGTTTATTTTGATAAATAATTGATAGATCATTGTGCTTTCCTTTGTGTCCATCAAGAAAATGTTCAAACGTAAGCGACAATGATAAGTGATACGCTTTGATTGAAAGTGCAGGCTTCGATCACCTCTGACAATTGCCTGTGCAGTCGGATGCTTTGATGCTGTCTCGTTGTCTCACATTTGTCTCCTAAGCTGAGGTCAAATATACACACTGGAATAGCCTTGATGCTATCGTATCAGACAATTAACCAAAACGTTCCCCGAGTGCTGAACTCCAGTAAGATCCGACAGATCGGTTCCGTTAACGATCAGCTTTAGCGTACTTTATTAAGACTGAACGATTTCTAAAATTCAAGACGATGAAATGATTTTATCGCGATGTACACTTACAACCCGTTCGCATACCGCAAAAAGAATAATATAGCCTGCTGTTATATAATATAACAATACAATTTTTTAAGTTTCACCATGAAAACTAAAAATTTTCTAGGAACTACAATAGAAAGATTTGAGCTAATAACGCAAGCTTTCTCTATCAAATATACCACCATCCTACCACTTAAATGCATATATTGGTAATACCACAACAGTATTATTTTCAGTGTTATTTTTTAGTAAATGCACAGTGTTGCTGATATGCAACACAAGGTTTTTTAATAAATTACTAGAAAAAAATTATTAAAAAAATGTTATCGTTATTTTTCCTTGCATTAGCATGTACACGTTTGCATAATATATTTTTCTCAAGGTGTAAAAAAAATCATGCATTCAAGGGTTAAAAAATTATTCAAAATTAAGAATTTGCTTAACGGTAATTCACAGGAAAGAAAGAAAGTGTTGACTTCCCGCTTTTAGAGAACAGACGAATTTGCATCGCATGCAAAGATGCAGCGGCGGGTCGCGCACGATTCAGATAGCCCCCCCTACCCCAGTCGAGGATAATCGACAGTGTCTGATGTCCGGAGTGGCACGTAAATAATCGCGGATCGATGACTGCGAAGCGACATATGGAAACGGCGTGGCCGGTTGGACGTCGTGGATACGCTATGAATGTTGAACGAGACGATATCAAGCGTATCCGGCGCACGAGGCGAGGGAAACGCTCCGATTCCATCGATCGTTCTGTCGAAGAAGTGAAATCGACAGACGAAACGTCTCGTCAAACGTTATGGATCGTCCGTTTATGGCGTCGCGCGACTTCGCTTCCATAAAAATGTATCCCGTTTCGGGAGATACTCGGGGAAAACGGGCTGTTTGCATTCGCTGAGGTTGCTTCGTCAACCGGAAGCAGGGATTTTAGGATGCAATCGTCGCGGTGTTAATTTAGCTCTGGAGGCAACACAAGGTGTTTTTAATAAATTGCATAAGAAATTCTACTTTTACTTTTATTCAGTAGAGGGAGATTACAGGGTTCAGGTGTGAATAAAATAAAGCGAAGTGATTAAAGTATAAATGTATGCATTTATAACTTAGCAACTACCACGTTCGGAAATACACTCTTTCTGTTTTCGCAGTCAAACTCTTACTGCTATGCGCTCGCATTTTTCTCGTCATGTATTCTTCCAAACACTCGTTTCCTTTCGTTCTAATTCTAACCCTTTCTCACTCGATGCATTCGATCACGTTCACCCAAAAATTCCTCAGTCGCGAAGTTTTCTCAAGTGCTCATCTTTAGCGCCTTAGAAACACTCGAGTACAAACATTTTGCGTTCACACGGCTATTGCTCAACTCAAGCTCACTTCACATTTTCCTAAACTCGCATTCACTCGAACGCATTCCTATAATCATGATTGATTTACGAAGACTTTGTAAAATTTGGAATTGGTATTATTTTACACGTTAATTGATAAACTTTCTATAGCAACATTCATGTTAATAGCGGGTTGTTAGGTTAAGAAATTCTTAGCGATTAAATTTATTGCTCGAAGCAATCTTTTACAAGCAAATATTACTGTGGGCACTGTATCGATAAAGTTTGGTATCACTGGTAATTAATACAGTTTCAGATTGGAAATGTGTAGCGGTTTACGTGTAATATTAACTTGGCGTATCGATTTTACAACCTATGCACTACACGAATATTCTGACGGAGTCGACGATCGACTAAATGTAGGTAGAAGTTATTAGAAGTATGATTATAAACTTAAACATCGAAGTGAAAGTTGTACATTCCAAATAAAATTGAAAGCGTACAGAAATTTAAACCGAACTTGACACCAAGTTTTAACTTCAACTTTTGTTCAACACTTTTTTCTTAAGCAACCTGATGCAACAAATTTTTTTATGAAAATTCATAAATTTACTGCCACAAAATAATTTTGTTTGATATCATAGAATATTATAGGTTCTATTTTGAAATAGATTGAAAGAAAAAAAATGAGATTCACCATTTACTATAACCTTTAACAGCTCGAATAAGTTTTCGTGGTAACACTTCCCTTAGTAATGCACACGCGAGGAGACGTATGAAAAGAAGACAGCAGTCATATTGGACGCAAGACACATGTAAATGCATATAGGCACTATACCGTCACTCACACTTCGCGTCTCGCTCACTTTATGCACACGTTTATCCTGTTAGCACGCTTCGTTGTTTTAGACTGTCAGCTCGACTCCAGCCTCTGACACGGTAGTGCCAACTCGCGTATGCAAAGATACAGTTTACCTTCTGTAATTGTCAAACAGCACGTCTCACTGTCACCTTACATCGAATAATGCGTTTAAACACATCCAGTGCCGACTAAATAGCGGCTGATTTTTTTTCTTGAGCACAATCTGTCGGGCAGACAAATTTCCTAAAATACTCATTGCTGCTTGTACCCTTCCTTTGCATCTTTTAATATAACAAACCTCGCATTTTTGTCATGAACTTCAAAGACACGAAAGCTATTAGTAGCAGTACAATAATTTATCCATTTATTTATTTATTCAGAAGTCATACAGACAGCTGCCCACATTTATACAAATAAGATTAGAGTGAAAAGCATAAAGTCGATACGTGTTAACCCATTCACTGCCAAATTTAGAGTGTCTTGCTCTGGGTGTCAAGATTTTATTTTAAAGAAATACATTCATATATATAATTATTATGTTACAATGTAATCATCTAAGTTATAATTTTTCTAATAAAAATTGATAATTATTATGTTTTTCATATTATATAAATTTTCCATTCATCTTATCAAATAATTCCTAACTCAAATGTCCATTTATAATCAATTTAAATTGTAACACACACTACGAGATATCTCGTAGTTGGCAGTGAATGGGTTAAAATACAAAGAATTGAAAAATGAATAAAGTCCGTAATTCTGCCCTATCTTAAATTAAACTTTAAATTCTAATCCCTTCATTAATTCTAAACATTATAAGGTGTTTCACAGCTATTCACCCCCCTACCACCACCGTTCCCCAGACACCTCGCTCGCATCTAAGCGCAAGAAATCTCGCGTCTGTACCGTAAGCTCAAAGCACCAAAAGATTATTAACAACGGTACCTCTCCGTGAGCAGCGCACACAGTAACAGCACGATCCATCACCTCCCGCTTACAACCCTCTCCGATGCCCTCAGCCACTTCCCGTGGTCCGCGAACGCAACGCGAAACGGCTCGTTCCCTTTTTTACGAGCGGCCGCGATCATTTTTTACGAGCCATCCGGCAGCGCTCTCGTTGTCCAGAATTCATCCAGTGTGCAGCGAGCAGAGCCACTCATCGATCCGTCCTCCGCTAGTCGTCGAGGGTTCGCAACGAGTGGCGCTCGAAGTTTCGATTGACGCCGGGTTGCGGGAGGGGTGGGGTGAGGTAACGGAAACGAGCCATCGAAGACGACGACAACGGCGACGGTGACGACGACTCGCTGACGGAAAGTCTCGCCGAAAATGTGCATTTGGACGCCTCGCGCGAACATTGTAGCGTCGCGTGTAGAAGAGCGATGGATTCGCGAGATGGAACGGGACGAAGAAGAGCAGCGAAGGTGGTGGAGGGGGAGGAGGGGGAGAAAAGTTTAGATTGAAGTTTCCGCGCGAATGAAAAGTTAAGCACTGTCACTCGCATCGTAGCAATCTGCGGTAACAACTCCGGGCCCGTCGCCGCTTCTCGAGTAATTTTCCACGGTCACATTGTGCGCCGAGAGGACTGTTGCGAGCTGTCGACTCGCGCGAAAGAATCGCGTGCGGGAATTCGCGACAACGTCATCGGGATCGCGCGGATTGATGGGGTTATCGGCGATGAACGCGGTGAAGCTGTGATGCGCGCCATTGATAGGCCGACGATTTTTTTTCTTGGACGAGAAAACCGTGAAGCTGCGAATTCATCGGTGACGATGGGGGTTAACGAGGTTTGGAGTATTCCAGACTATCTGCTTCTGCTTGACTAACAATAGATTGGAATAGAAAATTTCAATAAAGGATGCAAAACCTACAGGAAATGCAGGTTTTGAAACGTTTGTTATGCTTAATTTTATTTTTAATTTGGAAAGTAAGAGGGAAGCGGAGAAAGGGTTGAGAACGTACAGGAGATGTTGGAACACTAAAGATGTACAGATTTGGAGAGCATTGAATGGTGTAACGGTATAAAATTGAGGTTGCTGGTTTGCAGAAACTAGTAACTGGTTTTGTAACGTTACGGTTCAGTGTTTTCCACTTTCGAGGCTACGAACTATGGCAAGCTATGGCGAGCGCGTTTACTTTGCAGTAGAAATGTAAATACGTTAGACCGTAGAAGCGTTGCAACAAGTTTCGTACGACAACCGCGTGTAATGAGCATAATTTCTCACGTGTCCATGCGGTAACGAGTTTCGAAGTCGTCCCCCTCGAGTCAATTAACATCTAATTAACGCCTGACAAGTGCGGATTGAACCGTTTGAATTACATTGCCTCGTTCGTATCGTTGCAGCTTCCACACCGTCTCGTATAATTTGCAACCTCAGGCTGAAGTACGAGCAAACGATCCGTTTCTCTTCGTTCGAACGCGTGTTTCACGTTTTTAAAGGGGATATATTTGCAATCTACTTTCCTCCGTTTATGAAAAATCAATAATAATCGATCGTAACTCTCTATTTTAACATTAGAACTATCAGAGCTGTCAAAATGATGGATTGATGATTATTCATAGCAACATTATAAGTTCACCTTACCAAGCTTCCAAAATTTACTATGATTTTCTGCAAAATATATAAATAAAGATTTGTTTTCTGTGCACCTGATATTTTTTCATGTAATTTTCAATTTGATCTGTCCCATGCAAATAAGTACACTGTAATCGTCGGTAGTTCTAGTATTAATGGAGGAAACAGAAACTAATATCTAAGGGAAATAGTTCGTTTGATGATACTATAATACTGCAATGACAATAATTCATACAGTACCCAATAATCCATACAATAATAATGAGGGATACAAAAGCGACACATATATTATAATAATATACAGTGCCAAACAATAGAAAGTGCAAGAAAAGTACATGTATCATAATGCACAATACAACGCAGCAGATAACAAGTCATAACGAAACACATCAATAGCAAATGTAGATAGAATTTATGAAATATCAATAGGAGGATCTGTAACTTTCGAGTCTCATAGCGATAACAAAACGAGCCGTTGAAACATCACCGATACACTCGGTGGTATTCCAATCTATTTTCCTTCGTTCATGAAAAATCAATAATAGTCGATCTTAACTCTCTATTTTAATGGAAAAAAATGGAAACTAATATCTAGAGAAAGTAGTTCGTTTGATGATACTATAATACTGCAATGACAATAGTTCATACAGTACACAATAATCCATACAATAATAATGAGGGATACAAAAGCGACACATATATCATAATAATATTATAAAAAGTACATGTATCATAATGCACAATACACCGCAGCAGATAACAAGTCATAACGAAACACATTAATAGCAAATGTAGGTGGAATTTATGAAATATCAATACGAGGATCTGTAACTTTCGAGTCTCATAGCGATAACAAAACGAGCCGTTGAAACATCACCGATACACGCGGCGGTACGTTACGTTGCAGTAAGTAGCGACGAGTACAGTCGGTCGTGCAGTTTAAATGCATCCCGCAAAACGGGACATAGAATAATGGCCAGGTCCGACAAACGACCAGGCCTAAAGCTGGCAACATAGAAAATTACGGACGTCTGAGCATCGTAGCAACGTCAATCATATCGCGCCTCTATAAACGCTTTCAGGCGTCGGAAAAGTTTTTGCATCGGGTAGACTTGATCGAGGTGGATCGTCGCGAAGATTCCCATTATCGAAAACTTTTCTCTTTGATCGTTAAGCATCGAGGATCGTTCATCGAGCCAATTAGTAGCTAGTATGTTTCACGGCTACTTACTAGCCTCGAGGTGAATTTGATGCTCGTCGATAAGAAACGATTATGACAGGTTACAAGGGTGTTTCTTTTTAAGCTGGATTCTTTTTAGCAATTAAAAATCTGGATTTTAAGGTTTCGAAAGGAGTTGGAAGCTATGATGTGTGTATGAGGAGAAAAGAAAATACTTACAGGTATACCAATTTAATATATTAACCAACTTATAAATACAAAGCTTTATTTGACTGTGAGCTTATAAGGTTAGATATTGGAAAAAGCTTCATGTGAAAGTTGATCTGTCGGGTTTGATCTTGAGCTTCCAAAGTCAAATACCAGATACAACTCGCTTTTCATAGGTACCTCAATTCGGTATTAAACTCTTTTGCTTTTTCTCGGTTGCCAAACCTTCTCTGCCGGTATGAAACGAGCTACGAATATTTATACGCATAATTCGCTGCTCCCCTCCTTTCGCGTACCATTCGACCTTTAAAAACGAAGTTAAAACAATAACATTATTCTCCGACTTGTTACTGTTCACCGCGATCTGTCGCCCAGTGCAAGCAAATGTATCAGAAACGCTGTTGAACTCTACGTGACTAAACTAGTCAGCAACTTCGTGTCCCGGTCGGTCACAAAGCCGCAAACATCGGCGAACAAAAGGACGCGTGTATTCCCCTGTATGGTCCGACTTCGAAAACAGCGTGCAAAAAGCGTGTTCCGCCTCTGGGACAAAACCGAGTCCAAAAACAAAGCGGCGCGAAACAGCAAAAAGATTTCAAAGAAAAGGAGCACAACAGTGTCCCCGATGAATCCGTAACAGAGGCAGGGTTACGTGTCCCCTCAAAATTTCGTTAAGAGAGGCCCCGTTTCAGTTGGTCGAGCCGCAACGAGGCGTTAATTATCTCGGACGTTAATACAGGGCATCGTCGCCGGGAATTTCGACCAGCTGCTGGAAGAGAAACCGCCAACCTCTGCCTGTCCCGTGGACATTTTGGACGACGGCCTGCGAAATTAGAGGGAGAAAGCTCGTGGCGGACGTCGAAGGGTTGCACGGGTCTCCGAAGAACAAGTTCCAGGCGCGCCCTTGCGATTCACGGGTGCACACGCGAGCTCGCGCCAGCAAATAGCATTAGCAAGTCAACTAGCGCTTGCAGGAGCACCATGGCTACTTACTTTCTTGAGATTCCGGTTAATTTATACGGGTGGCGGCGCTATAACACGGTTATACACAGTCGAGGAGGTTACGAGGTTAGCTTCAGTTTCGGTCCAACCGAGGCTTCTCAGCGGAGGAAGCCTCGCTCGAGCTGATTCGAGGGTGTTCCTTGAGAGAGAGAGAGAGGGATAGAGAGACGGAACAGCGTTCCAGGCTCGTCGAAACGGTTAATTCTGTAACGACAGGGAGGCACGAGGCGATGGGAGGCGATGGGAGGCGTAGGAGTCGCGTGACGCACTTTGAGTTAGGGTTATTATGCAAGGGATACGATTAATTGCTACGCGAGAGCTACTGGAAACGATCCACGAGACAATTGTCCGCTCTAGAATCGCTTCGGTTCACGGTGGTTTGACACGTATGTCTGAACGAATTGTTGGCTGTTGAGATACGTAAGTAGGGAAGTTGACGAAACGGTTCGGAGACCTACGAAGGTTTGCGAACGATTGGAAAGGGTTGTACGATTTGACTAGAACTAGAGGTAGGTTTTGCATCGAAGTTGTTCAGTTCGTAGATAGTAAGACTTGGGATAGCCGCAATATTGTAAAGCAAGGGTCCCAACCGGGGTCTCAAATTGGTCACTTACGGTTAACGAAGTACTTTGCCGAGTACCGTTTATTTTTTCGAGGTCACACACACAGAAATACGAATTTCTTATCCCCAATACTGACGACACCTATCCACCACCCTTCACATTTTATCCTGGCTGTGACTTTTCCTGCTCCTCTGAACTCACCCAGCAAGCTATCGACTATAACACGATTCACATAGTCCAAATTAAATTGAGTACAAAAGTGAAGTGTCGTTAGTCATTTGATCCAGCCAACCTTAGAAAGATACAAATTACGTTGGGCATCATTACGCCCAAACAATTAGTATCCAACAGACATGGTTGTTAAGTAAGATTATGTTGCTATCCGAGCATCGAGTCGATTTCGAGAAAGTTTGAAAATTTATTTAAGTGGCATAGAAGACTTAATTAAGATCATTTAAGGCGATCGATCTTAATTAACGTCGCTCGATCATTGCCTCGCCAATGTTTCAAGCCCACAAATGGGAATCGTTGCGTTACGTCCACGCCGCGTTCACAAATCGAACGTAACAGGCGGGTTCTCGTTAATCATTTTATCGATTCACCTTCTTACGTTAATTTGTCCGGAACTATCAATCTTACAAGCCGCGGCGACGTGGTCTCACCGGGGACGACATCGTTAATTGAATCCGCTCAACAGCTTAACAGCCGATCACCTAACCCAACCCGCTTCCACGAACCTAATGTCTGACGAATTGCGATTGGTTCACTACCAAGCCAACCTTTCTTGAGCAAATAAAAGCGATCAACGAACTGTGACAGTTCTAATCTTATACGGTAAATGAGATGGAAACGATTAAAGCAAATGAAAGCATCAATCGAATGATTGACAGATCTGGTTCACCTTTTGAAATCGATTGTACGAATTATTCGTTAAAGATTAGACGATATTTTGCATGATTTGCTATCGCATATAATATCTCGTATGCTTGTTCTAGAATTGTATAAAATCTAATAAATTGGAATAAAATTTAATAGATACAGGCACAGTAATTCATATACGTGAAATTAATTTATAGGACCAAGAGCAATAATTGATTGAATATAGAATATTTATGTCAAAAATCACTATGAACGAAGAGAATTAGCGAAAGAGGGACAAAAATGTCGGTTTGTGCACTTTTGCAATTTCAGAATATACAATTTCAATCGCTGAAAAATAATCGAAAACCCTCAATCGTAAACTACGACGAACAGTTATTCACTCCCTTTCTCCTCTCCCTCTCTCGCTCTTTTTCTGATCGTCGAAATCCATGCCAATTTTGTGGTTCAAAATTGAAACGAACGCAGCCGAAACGCTGCGCCAGCGAATTCCTGGGTCGTCGCTGGGCCAGTCATCGAATTCTCGGGGAAAAGCGAGCCGAATCGGGATCGTGGCTGACCTAATGTCTTTATCTATCGCCGGAGGCGTGCGAAGTTCGGACGCAAGTGAAAAATGCCGCCAGGCAATCCATTGGACGTCGCTGGACGTTCTCCCGAGGGACGAAATCGCGTGAAAAACTCGAGAGTCACTCAAAGCGAAGGTTACGTCTTATCGATTCGTTTTTTAGCAGACCCTGATGGGGCTATGATTAATAAAGGGTGGTTTTTTGTGGCACATAAATAAGGTTGATCGCTAAGGCGCTTGGACACCCCAGGGTTTTTCGATCTTGCCGTTTTGGTTGATAAGACCATGTTTTATTAGAGCTTCCGGTTGGCGGCTGTGATTCGTGATAATTCCAGACAAATTATTCGCAGTTTCTTCGAATAACAGCTTTTCAGCTTGTTATGTCGATATTTCAGTTGCGATTAAAAATACGCGGTTAAACGAGATCACATTTTTGGCTTACTTAAGCAGATTACACTTTAATTTTTAAATGTTGGTATTATTGGAAACTACCTCAGGATTTTGACAACAATTTCCTTTAAGAGCTAGAACAGAGTATAAAATAAATACATGTACAGTAGCAGAGAAAAGTTTTAAACGTGACTGGACAATGTAAAACATAATTTTATGGTTCGCTGATATTGTTTATCTATTCATTTTTATTGTCATTATGGTAGAACACTATTCATTCATTAGCATAGAATACAAATTTTATTTATACTGTTATTTCTTATTAATTAATTTGTTTATTTTCTTTGACACTTTGGTCTTAAACTTTTGTCCGCCACTGGATGTATGTATAGCGCATGAATATGACTGACTATGCTTACATGTGCTTCGTCACTTTCTACTAAATGTATTCGTTCTTTTACCTGCGTGCAACGCTGTATCGTTATTGATGGTACTTTTGCATGGGAGGCGAGATATATGAGTTTTGCTGTTGCCGTTCAAGTAACGAGGTTTTCATGTCTGTCGAAAATTGAACGTTACATCACGTTTCGAACTTAACCGTTGGTTAAGCATAAAATCACACTAAAACTTCAATCGATAACGATGTAACATGCAACGTAACCTAATAAAATTTCTGGCTAATTTAGTTACAAACATATTTTTATACCATTTCGATAACTTACCTATTGTCAATTATAATTTTATTATCAATATAGAACTTTCATAACAGTATTTTGTATATACTTTATTACAAAAGAATCTGTTTAAAAGTTAAAAAGTTGTGTTTTATTAATCAATATCAAATATTAAAATTTTTTAATCTCAAACAGTTATTTCTGAAAAATGTCAGAAATTTAATTTAAATCGAGATAGCTGTGAAAGTCAATTTTACTGAACACTAAGTAGTATTGACACTAATTATTCATAACATTCTTTTCTTAAAGCCATACTGCATCGAACTACCTTTCCTTTTACACAGAATCAACCGTTCCAGAAAACGTTGCTAGCTTCAAGCAGAACAATATTAAACGATTTATGAGGCATATTAGGCGATGTAGTGCTGTAAAAGCAGAAATTTTACGATACACGAAATCCACCGATCCGGTTACCCTCTTTAAAATATAGCCGCTGGATAAAGGAACGATCGATATTTACATACGTATGCGTTCCACACGAAACAACAGTTTGATGACTCAATTTTCCTCTCATTGATCAGCCATCAAGCGACACGCGGCAAATGGAGTTGTAATTATTTCGTAACAACTTCACCCCTTTTCGTCTTTTTCTTTATGACGTTTCCTCCCTTTTTTGCGCCAACCTCCTTCTTCAGACACAAGTTAACGACATGAAAAAGCGTGGCAATACATCTGCCGGAAGTTCGAACGGAACTGCGAGTTAACACGCGACACTTTCTCATTTTTACTAAATAATTCAAGCCCCAGACGTAATCAGGTACGTTCATCGAACTCGTAAACTCTTTTTTTATATTGGTTGGAAAACAGCTGAAGCAGTGTATTCGTTTAGTTCGGTTGCGTGTTTGCCAGAGGAATGCGGCACAAGTTAACGCGATGCATACTTTTTAATTTATGCAAAAGTCATTTGTAGCTTGACGTTTAAAATCAAGCATCTCTTTTTATACATTCGACCGTTCAAGACAGAATCACGCGGAGAAAAGGGCAATTTGTTCGCTTTTTAACGTTTGTGTTCCGTTTAACGATCAATAACAGCTATTGTTTGAAACAGTTATTTCAATTCGAACGAACGACTGTCTCTTCCTATCTGTTTCCTCAGACTGCGCAGCCCCTTCTGGAAGCAAGCACGGCAAACTTCTACCTCGCAAGAAACCATAGTAACCGAGCGAAGAAGGAAGCACTATCGTCTAATCACATTCTCTCGTTAACTCCCCTCCTCCATCCCGGCACGTAAATCAAACCTGTAACGAGTAATTTCGCGAGCGACCCGTACTGTCGCGCAGACGGAAACAAAGCAACGAAAAATAAAAGAGGTAAACGAAGGGGGGGAGGAAAAAATTACAAAACGCTTTTCGCGAGCGGCGTTAATTAAATCTCGCAGTAATCACGCTAAGTGGCCTACGCTCTTTTCGACAACGGCGTCGAGGGTAGGGGGAGATAGGAAGTGTCCCACCCCCCGCGCGCGACGCCGTTCGACACAGCCGCCGTTGCGTTAAAACGAAGAGCGTCCTTTCATTTCCTGCGCGAGCAGGCAGCAGGATAATACGGACGCCGAGACGCCGGGAAGAGGAAGACTCTCGCGGCCAGATGGCGAAAAGAAGGGAAAAGAAAAGTAATTGGGAGCTGCTGATGAAGTTTACGCTTGTAACTATAAAGTTCAGCGGCTTCCTTGCCTATTAGCGATTGGATTAGCCCGGGGGGGCGTGAGAAAACGAGAGAGAAGAGCGGGGGATGTAACAGAGGGAAAAGAAGGAGAAAGAAGGGCGGTGGTTTAGGGGCTGGATCAGGGACAAGGGTCGAAGACTGCAAGGGGAGGGATAGACAGGCCGGAATCCGGATGCAGGAAGGGCGAATTAATTTCTTATTCACGGCACGCCGTCGTATCGTCGCCGTTCGCCGCCTTTAATAACGACCGCTGGGACTACGACGGGGGGATGAAATCGCGAACCGGGTTCGAGAAGGACTCGATCGAAAAGAATCGCAAAATGGAAAGTTCGCGGGAGGTCTCTTTTTTTCGGGGTCCCTTTTGAGAGCAGTGACGAGCAACGGTTGCTGGGGCGGCTAATGAAATAAATATAATTGCGACGCGATGTCTTCGACTTTGTACGTGCCAAGAAAGGAACAGCGTCGGGGAGGAGGCGAACAGTGGCGGGACTCGAATCCTGGTATCCTGGAGAGAGTTCCTTAAATTAATTATGCAAGCCTCGCGGGAACTTGGACCCGCGCCGAGTAGCCGCGGAGTTTTATACTCCCTTTGGCGAGTTTGTTTAAAGTTTGTCCGGAGCGCTATCTCTCAACCCGTTTCTCCGTCTAGACGGTATCGTTCGCGCCGCTGGTATCGGTTCTCTCGTTTACAAGTATCGGTTCCTCGAAATCCGACGCGATCGTCGCGTATTTCAGGTAGACTGAAAAGTACACAGACTAACGTGGAGTATCGCTAAATATATTTATGTTGTTAGATAAAGGATTCATTTGCTTACACCTGCGTTTTTAGAGTGAGAAAGGAATAATTTAACAGCGAATTCTCGCAACTTTCATTTATTATAACGCCATATGCTTCGATCTTGAAATAATTTAATTCGGTTGGCGAATAAAAGTGCTGGGAGTAAAAATAATTCATTTCACAATGATTATTAAGAAGCAGCTCAAACTTACGAAATTTATCAAAATAATTTCCTAGGAATATTTCCAAGTTACCGTAAAGCTACCCTAATCGCGATCGCGCAACAGCGTGAAACGTGACAAACGTTGACCACCGCGATAGATAAGATAGAGGATTGTTTTGACGAGTTGACGCGTCGATACATTCGGTGACTGGTTCCATTTCCGACCAGATCGGGATTAAAATCGAGACAGCCTATATTTCTTGCCCACGTCGGACACTCCACAAAACGAAACCGGAAAAAGAAGATAAAAAGAGGAGGAGAATGGAAAAAGGAAGCAAAAATTGCAACGGAAAACAGTTTTCCAGCGAAACGGCCCGCGGATACTAAGCGCCGCTTATCTTCTACGCGCGTTTCGCAAAATTATCGTCGGCATATTTTATTTCGCGCGGGGAGCGCAACGGTAAGTATGATCTTCGTATAAATGGTCCAAGGTATTGCTGCCGGCGTTGCGGACCGCACAACTCAACAGCGGCAACATATTTCTGCTAGAAACTAAGTTAAATTAAAGGTTAACGCAAGTGGCTATACCGCGAGGAGGAGAAAATGTATGAAGATTGCGGCGGGCCATGCATCGAGTCGGTTCACTTTATGTAATTTGCAAATTGCTCGAGTGATGCACGAGATTCGCGTATCGTTACGATACTACAGCCTCCGGCGATGTAGTTTCCAAAATATGTGCAATCTTCTGGTACCACATGTTGTCCTGATACAAAATCGTGACTTAACGCAAAATATAATCTGTAGTCCCAAGTATATGCGCCACCTCCTCCAAAATCATGTCCCCCTGTTACAAAAACATGATTATACACATTCAATTTGAAATAGCAAATATATGCGCCACTTTCTTGAAACCCATGTTCTCCAGACACAAAATCATGATTTTACGCAAAATCCATTCACGAATCGCGAAAATACGAGCCACCTCCTTCTAAATCATGTTCTTCTGATACAAGATTTTGATTTTAGATAAAACGTAACCCAAGAAGTACTAAAATAATTGCCACCTCCTAAAAATTCATGTTCTCCTAATTCAAAACTGGGAGTTTAGCAAAACGTAACCTAAGAAGTACCAAAATCGTGCAATTTCCTCAAAATTCATGTTCTCCTGATACCAAATCTTGATTTCACGCAAATTCCGTTCATGAATCGCGAGAATAGGAGCCACCATCTTCTAACTCAGGAGAACATGAATTTTGTGGAGGTGGCTCGATTTTGGTACTTCTTGGGTTACATTTTGTCTAAAATCACAATTTCATATCAGGAGAACGTGAGTTAGAAGGAGGTGGCTCGTGTTTTCGCGATTCCTGAATAAATTTATCGTGAAATTCGCGATTTGGTATCAGGAGAACAAGTATTTTTAGATTGTAACACGATTTTTATACTTCTTGGTTTACGATTTGCTTAAAATCATGATTTTGTAACGGATCAAAAATCCTTCGATCATGTAGGTACGTCTTTTCAGTATTATGTCTTACAGAAATGTGAATAATTGTTTGGTACGCGATGACATGTCGTTTGTTCAAGGCGTAGGAATTTCAACTGAAATAGCAAGAAGCTTGTGTATTTAGTAAACTTCGGTATTCAATTCGTAAAAATTTTTAATTTTTTCTACATTATTGTTTTTCATTCCCTAAAAGCGTAACCTAAACCGTTATTTACATATCTCCATTATCTCTTCGTTACTCGAACACGTTAATCCCTTCGAATGAAGTGAAATGTTTTGCTACGTTTATTAAAAACGTCAAGCCAGTAAAAGCGCTTTCCCTCCCTGTCTCTACCTCCTCATCCCTTCCCCCCGTTTTCCCCTCCCCGCAACGTAATCTTGCGAAATCGGCTTTCATCGAAGTAGTCGAAGCGGTTAACGAAGCAGGCCGTTGCGTTTAATCAACAACACACGGAATACGTGGCATGAAAATGCTCGTTCGTGTATTATAGATTGTAATACACGCAGCCAGCCGGCAGTCAGACACAGTCTGAAAATAGTGGTCGGTCGGTGAAAGCTCGACGATCCTCGAACTGCGGATTGCCGGGCAGATTCTAAGCCGCAAGGAGAACGAAAGGATAATGCCCGAGGCACACAGAGGCGCACATTGTTTCCTGCCTCCATTATACGTCTCGAAAAGGGCCGGTCGGTCTGACCTAGCCGTTTATTAAGATCCGTTTCCGATCCGAGCCCGCGTAAGAGCTTGATCAAACTTTTGAGCAATGACTCGTCTAATCTCTCCTATCATCGTACTCCAACAGTTCTAATTAATTTCGTGAACGTTTTCAAGATTACCTACAGTGATGTTCGATTGTCCACCGTAATGCAATTACGCGAAATTGTTGTTTCACCAAGCAACTTTAATTCGACTGCCAATCACAATCTGTATTAAGCCGATTTTGTTTGTCGTACATGTAATTATCTTATCAACGTTTGATTACCTGCTTTTCTGTTTCTGATCAGCATTGCAGTTAACACAATCTAATCCGTTGAATCTGATATTAAGTACGGCTCTTGTTTGTTTGAATTTTATATAATCATTATTTCTTGATTGGATGAAGCGTTTAAATGAATTTACCATTTCTCTTCTTGCTTGGCTGAATAAAAACAGTTTTAATTTACATCAAACATTTTTAAGGACAAGTTTAACATGTATTTTCTTACAAATCTCCAAGATAAATACCCAAAATTGTAATAAACACTTATCTCAATAAATTCCCGCTGTGCAAGAATGATCTATCCATGAAATATACAAAAAAGAAAAAAATGAATCGGAACAAAGATCACTACCAATTCCGCTTTCTATTTCCGGGAGCGGTGATTTTACGGTAACGATGAGGAAATACGACATTTATTTAAGCTTCATCGGCTTTCCGCGAACGTTTCAGGCTTGGTCGGATCCGAGTTCGGCTCGAATTCCGGCAGAACGTTTGACAACCGCACATTCGTCCCGTTTGACTGTTGAGGGTCGTTGCACCGAAAGAGTTGTCCGTTGAACTCGTTAAAAACTCTGCCGCGCTGGCTGAGAGGCACCAATTGATAGCAAAAACTTGGACACAGTCAATTTTAACGAGCTACACTTATCGGCAAGGAGAATAAAGCTGGAAAATCCAATCTAAACAGAACCCTCGCTTTCCTCACCCTCCGCTGTTTCAAACTACCGCCATTAGTGAGTTATTGTTGCAGGGAGTTCGGCGACGAAAAAATTTCGCGGAATTAAAATCGGTGGAAGCGCGTGCAACAGTTGTCGAAAGTTATTTCTGCGACTGATACACCGTGATACTTCAATAAGCGTAACTCGATTAGAGTGAAAAGCTCATCCGAAATGTGTTGCTTGAAACATACACAATCTTTCTTAATGAGATAATTAACATATTCTCGTGTAACTTTCTAACAGAATGTGGTGTTAATATCTGATAAATTAGTGACACTGAATTATTGCGCTATTTGCGAATAATTTGCAATCACTCTTCTAAACGTAATTCTATAACGTGCATATTTAACAAATGTTCGCATTATTAAGAAATACTCTTAATTTATTATTAGAAAGCGTTGACATTACTTTTTGTTATCTTTTATCATTTATTATTTTTCTACTATTTGCTGTATTACTGTTTTTTATTATTCACCCTCAAAGCTGTGTCGGGAAGCTTCCGTTATATGAGCATTCCATGTTGAAAATCAATCGATAAATATATAATCACGGCATGTATGATGGTCCTGTGATATTAGAACTGTCGTGTTATATTCTTTTCATAGGATCTTAAGTTCAGATTTATTTGTACGTGTTCCATTATAATTTGTGATTCGAAGTGTATATGTATGTTAATTTCAAGTAATTAATCACCAGGAATGGACATTTGACCGAGGATTATTCCATCATTCCATTACACCAATGTATTAAAATTATGATAAAACGGGAGGAATAAAACACCATGTCCGATCTCTTCGACGTTATATTTATTTCTGTTCTTTTTCTATAACTAACTTTGCCGCTTTCATTCAAAGTTCCCTTCGTTGACAGCAGTCCAAAAAATGCTTAATGCGTGGCATTCTATGAGTCGGTTCGCCTCGCAGATGCCTTGAACGATTCTCCGCTAACACATGCACGTGTCTATTATTCAGCCTCGTTCTAAGAACGTCGTCTTTCCATTCGAACGGCGGGCTTAATGCACAATAAATTAAGCATTACGGACGAATGTCCCACCGACTCGAGCCCCGTTTTCTTTTGTCATTGCAAAGTGCATCCTGCCATTAATTCCAGAAATGGAGGATATTCGTCTCGTCTGGGTATTAAATCACGGTATTACGACGATTAACCCTGGCTGAGGCTAAGTTATAGTTGCTCGGCTCGCGTTTCACGAGTTTCTGAACGCAGCCTGCGCTTGTCCCCTCCGTATCTCCCTCTCCCTAACCGTCGTCCTCTGCTTCACCCTTTTCTCGCCGTTGCCCGCCCGTTTCCGTATCAAAGTTCTGTTACGCGGTGAGAAAGGTGACCCGACGTTATCGGGGGGGTTATCGCGCGCTCGAACTTCGTCCGGGAACTAATCTCGAGCTTCTTTCCTTTGCCGCGACAATTTAGGGCTGGCCAGGGTGAAAATTGATACACGCGGGGCGATATTACTCGAACGTGAACGTAGAAGGTGTGTAAGCGACTTTCGTTTCGAAAGTTCACTGGAATATTATCATAAGGGTGAATTTTAATAACAGGGATTGTATTGATATGGAAAGTTGCTGTTTTTGATTATAAATCAAGCAGATTGTACAATTGTATAGTTACCCAATTAAAAATATTTGTTTCACGAATTAACGTGTAATGATTTGCAAGTATATAGTTGTTTTTATATGTACATACGCCATAATTATTGTGAGGAAAATTCAAAATTGAAATATTTTTTTTTTAATGTGTGGTAGGACTACATTTTACATTGTCTACTTCTAATATAAAAGTTTATAAACTTTCAGAGAATTAAATCTAGTTTCAATTTCAGTAAATAAACACATACAGTAGTGGACAAAAGTTTAAGACGAGAGGGCAATGTAGAACATAACTTTATGGTTTGCAAATATTGCCTGTACATTCATTTGTATTGTTATTATGGTTGAACACTATTTATTGATTAGCAGGGAATGCAAATTTTGTTTATCATGCTATTCCTTATAAATTAGTTAGTTTAATTTCGTTGATTCTTTGGTCTTCAACTTTTATCCTTTACTGTACAGTATACTGTATTTTTTAACAACTAATGCTTAATACCAATAACAATGAATCACCAAAGGGTTCCAGCTACACCATCGCGAAAGTTTAGTTTCCTAATAATTTAAGACATTTTTCACGCAGTTAATGTTACAGTAAACACCAGCGCAATATTCTCCGTTCTTTTCCCTCTAATGAGAAACGTTAGGATCCCGTTAGGGGTTATTTTCACGGGAAAGGACGGTTTTGTTTCTCTTTTGCCTTTAGCCGTTCCCCGTTCTTAGCACGGCGAAAGAAAATAAAAGCTTTTACTTTGTTCGCGGCTACGCCGTGTGTATTTGTGTGTATACGGCCGCGCTGCTCGCATAATGCTCCCGCCCCCTCCCTCCGCCCCCTCGTATCATCAGTATGTATAACGCGGGCCGTGGGAACAAAGGGATTTAAAGTGACGCAATTCAGAAGTCTCGAATGAATATTCCGAATGAGGAGAACCTGAACACTGGTAGTAGAGCTCGTGCAAAGTGCATGGCTCTGGAAACTTGAGGGCCATTCATTATTTCGCAACTCGCAGTAGTAAGGCTCGAAAATGGCCAGACGGCGAAGATAATATTTAAAGAAACGGGGAAAGAATAGCCAGGGCTCGTTTGTTAAATCAGATGAAAATTGCCTTGTGTTCGTTCGCTGTGTAGTTATTTTCATCATTCTTATACTTTTAAATTATTCTATGGTAGTAGCTGAGAAATTTCGAAGAAGGTTTTAAGAACAAGTTTAATCATAGTTTCTATCACTGGAAACTACTATATTAGCACTCCAATATTTTTTATATTCAGTTAGAGAGGGGTAGTATCAGTGCATGGAATAATGTTCAAATAATTATACTGCTACTTAGAAATGTTTGTATATCTGCTACTTTTTCATAAAATATCTAATATTTGAATAGGTACTGTAAATTGTAAAATTCGAAATTACATCCTGTACATTCCTTTAGATATCGAAACAGTGAAAACGGTTAATAAAAGGACTAAAAATAGAAAAAAATAGAATGTTAAAATAAAATATGAAACCAAATAACATTTCAATATACTTTACAGATTCGGGCAAATTTAACAACTATTCCTCGCCTTTTTCACATTTTCTAATCATTATAACGTAAGCCTATTTTCAATTTGATAAACAAATTAACTCCCAACCATCAAATTTTTCCGCGTGTCCGCAAACGATGTTACCTCTCCGCAACCCCTTTTCATCCCCTAGAACAGCGGCACGCGTCTAATTCGCGTCATCAGTATGTATAACGTGGCCGCGTAACAAAGGATTTAAAACGGCCGCGCGCAATTCAGAAGTCTCGAATGAATATTCCGAACGAGGGGAACGTGGACAGAAGGTGGACAGAGGGGGCGAACGAGGGGGCGATGTCCGCGGAATTCAGAGCCGTGGAAACTCGGCAGCCATTCATTATTTCGCACCCTGGCCGCACGTTGCACTCAGTGGACGGTACCAAGAGACGAAAGAGGATAAGAGGCAGATAGAGGGAGTGAACAGGACAAAGAGAAAAGGAGAGGAAGAGGGAGAGGAGAGACAGAGAAAAAGACAGAGAGAGCGATTGAGGGAAATAAGAGAGAGAGAAAAGGAGACTTATAGGGATGGGACAGAGGGAGAAAAGGAGAGGGATGGTGAGAAGAAAAGGGAGAGAAGAGAGAGGAAAAGGCAGAGAGAAAGAGAGACTTAGGGGTAGATGAGGGAGGTAGAAAAGGAGAGGGATAGGGAGAAAAAGAGGGAAAGGGATAGGAGAAAGAAACGGGGTGAGAGAGGGGGAGGAGAGAGAAAGGGTAAGAGAGAGAGTAAAGGAGAGGGAGAGGAAAGAGAGAGAAAGGGATAGAGGGAAGGGAATGGGAGATGGAGAGGTGAGAGAGAGATGAGGTTGAAGGCTTGCTTGCTGAATTAGGGAAAACTGCTCGAGTCCGATTACCGTCCTCCAATTTACTCCGCCCGTGTTTCGGCTTCTACCCTCCTGGGTGAGACCCAGGGGGTGGAAAAGGGGTTCTGATGCACGCAGTCGCAATACGGAGTCGCATTCAGGTCCAGTAATTGGAAGCTTAGAGGGTCGAATGTGTGTTGTGCTCCTGGGAGAGGCGGTGACGCGGTGCACGCAATAATTTGAGACGAAATTTTGGGGACAAACGTGAAAACAGTGGAAGAGAGATACCATCGTGAGAGCAACAGTCCTGCGAACCCTTTAGAGCCAGACTGCCACGGTCAAATCTCATTTTTCATTAATTTTCCTGTCTTAACTGATCCTTTCAGGGAATTCACGTTAACCCGTTTACTATCCAATCCTAAACGACAACTTTTCTTTATTTCGAGTTCAACGAATACTGAATACATGATGAACGGAAATACACATACGTGTCATCTTGAAAATTTTATTTTCAAATCGACTCGTTTTCTTTCGTACACAGCGAATCCCCACGGTCATAACTTCTACTCCCATAACCGTTCTCTGCCTAACGGCGCGTTCCACCACTTCAACAGGTGAATTCTGGTTCCACGACATTTCGCACAATTTTTAAATCCCACAATTTCCGTAAACCTTCCGTATACCAGTGTTCGCAAAGGCTAACGATCATTTATGTCGTACAAAGCATTGTTAACTTTCGTATAGCATGAGAAATCAACTTTCCAACTAAAACAATTCAAGGAGTTTTTCTATTAAAACACTAATAATACAATATTTAGCGATAGAAGCAGCAGGCACCATAAAAATGTCCTTCGTTAAAATTCTACCACTGATCTTCTTCAATTTAACTGACCAACGTAACTGTCAATTCAATTTTCCTCCAATCCCTCCGATTCCGCCCCGTTCATTGTCACCTCGCTGGCCTTTCTCTGAAAACAGACGAACGCCATGCAGAACATCTCTGACCGAAGGCTCTTTATTTCCCAGCATTGTTGAATTTCGCGCCTGCAAAAGATCGAGCCTACACGCGATTAATCATTTCATTTTTTTCGATGTTGTCCCTCTCCAGTACTAGTCTCGAGCTGCCCGCCATTTTTCTCGCGTTTCGGCCCGTTTTCACGGAGAACTCGAGGGGTAATTGTTCGTTCGCGGTGCGAACAACAAGCGCGTCAAAAACCGGACGGGGCTGTGGATTCGTTAGGCAAGCATTTAACGAAAAACGACGATGGAGCTTCCCCTGACTTCGCCCCCCCCCCCAACGCTACGGGTTTTTGTTTTAACCCGTTGCGTCCGTGCCTTTCTACGACGATGCACACGCGAGCGCTCGTCAACGTCGCGCACGTAACGCGTGATTTACGCGCGATTCTGAAGAGCCGTTCCGTTCTCCTTCTCTGTCCCGCTTTTATGTTAATTCCGTCCTCCTGGCTCGCTCTGCCTCGCTTCTTCCGCACTGTCTCATCTGCCAAGCTTTCTGACGTGTCGCTCGCCGCCGTGCCTTTTTTTGCTCCGCGTGCTATCAACTCTTTATCTTTCCTCCTGCTGCTTCTTTTTCTTGCCGTTCGTGCTCCCTTCTGTTAGCTCGTCCTCTTTTTTCGCGGGTATTTTTCTCCTATTTCTCTCGTTTTCTACTTTCCTCCTGTTGCTGCGGCGTCTGCCTCTTTTTCTCACTCGGCCCTTTAACGTCTCTCACTCTTTCATCCCGGATATTTTCTTCCTTTCGTCTCGTTTCCTATTACTGACAGTGCTCTAATGTCGTAGAGGAGAGAGGTTACGAGACGACAAAGGATTCTTCGATTTTGTTTATTGCACGAAATCAGTGTTGCAAAATTTTTAATTTATGTTCGCGATTTTATGTGTCATCCACTTCAGCTGAGGTAATTCAATGTCGAAAATTCAAATTATATGGAATTGTATAGAACAGTTTTGCAATTAACGGGTGTTTCATTGAATAATTAATGTTTTATCCATTTTTGTTAGTTTTTAACCCTAGGTAACTAAACATTCGTCTAATAGACCACCGACCCCTGCCAGTTTCAAGAATTCGAGGTCTGTCAAGATTGCAAATGCTAATATTTTACCACTTTTCTATCCTCTAATTAAAATATTATAATACTTCCCTTAAGTTACGCTAATTCAATTGAGATAAATAAAGGAAATATAAGAATATACATATTTTTAATTCGTAGTCTGTGAGTCGAATGATTAATCACAGTGTAACATTAATTTAAGTTTAGTTGTCTAAGGTTAATACTTTTCCATTTATTATCTTCGTATTTAAAGAACATAATTTCATCGTTTCAAATTCATAATTTCAAATTTCAATTTCATAATTTCAAATTTTAATCGTTTTTAACAGTAATGTAGTATCGTAGTTTTAAGGACCAGAAAAGTGAAAGTGTTGGTCGACTAGACGAAAGTTAGACCCATCGGAAAAAATCGTTAGCGACAGACAATTCACCGATAAATCGGTAATGTTTAGCGAGCGCGGGGTGCGAAAAAGAAAATACCTATAAGGGATTCCTCGAAAGAGAAAAGGGAACAGTGTTGAATAGAAAATCGAGTTGTAGAGTCGTAAAAAGAGTTGAGAATTAAACATAGAGTCGCGTGGCAGAGTTAAATTAGAATTTACTGTACACTGTATACTTTCGCGATTATTCATATTAATAATAATAAATAATCTCAAGAACCTTTCATCTACAGTAATAATCTCGAAGCAGAATTTTCAAGGGAAAAAGTAACCACGTTCGCACGTTCCACGGGGAAGCAAGCGTTTTCAACAAGCTCTCCGTTAATTTCAGCTTTGGGTCGCGTTTCCGGTACTTCGCCCCGAAAATTAAGCCGTAAAACCTTAATCAACGACCGGGCCTCTCAAAGTGTTTCAAGCTTAAAGCGTCCGTCGGGTCGATTAATTTCGTTTGATCGACGAATTGATTCTACGGCATTAAAGAGGGCATTATTTTGATAGAGGTTCAAATTTCATCGCCTCGAGCACAGCTTGATTTACATTGCAACACGCCATGGGGGTATCGGACCACTGCGACGCACACACCCTCGAGCAGTTTCCTAGAATTTAATCGGCGCTATTATAGTGACAATTAATCTTGTTGCATACTACGACCGTTCTGCTCGTAAACGTGTAATATACGCCACGATAGTTGGCTCCGAGAAGATGCGTTTCAAATCCCACGTTCGTATCCCGCTAATTTTCCAATCCTACATCGAAAGCACGACTGATTAATTATGCAAAAATCTCGGATGCTATATACGGAAAATTACAAAACTATATAAATACTTTTAAACACGCTTTCGTTAATGGTTGTGTATGATGTAATGTAACGTTTAACAAATTTAAAGAAAACGGCGGAAACTTAGTTGCCAACCTAATAAATGATAACACCAAGATTTATATGTTTCACGCTTATATATATTCGAAATAGACGATACAATTATTTATCTCGCTTGATACATCCGCTCTTTTATATCTGTTTCACACACACTGATGGTTACCGTTCCTTCCTAGCCTCTCATTGTCATTTACACATATTGATACACACACACATTCTGCAATACCAACAATTGGTTGCTTTGCTTGTCCCTAAATAAGTACCAACCTGCTACAGTATATTTACGCTGAAATTTTTGTGAAGGTTTATAATCTTTGAAAGCTTCTTAGATATTCGTGAAGGATTTAGTGAAAAATTAGATCAAGCTGACAAAGAATTTTCGTGAAAACAGCTGATATAAATTAAACTATAAGGATTAAATATATACTATATATTTAAGTACCAGATATTTTAACTGTTTTCTGTAGATTTGGTACGCGAAAAAGTTGCTAAACTTCTGAGCAACGCTGTACGCGAAAATCAAATATTCATCGGAAAAACTATCTACACCGTGCAGTTATCCAATTATACTTGTAGAGGGTACTCGTCATTTTTATATTACGCCCGTGCACGCAACGCTTTGCAGATGAGCCTTGTTTCACGATGGCTGCTTCCGGGCCAGAGCGTCGTGACTTCGTAGCATTCGCGGTAATTGTTCGCTCGGATCGGGTATCATAACGTTTCCACTGTTCAACTGCTTTTAAATTGCATTTAAATTGAGCCATTCCATCCGATTCTTCAAAATTTAAACGCATAGCGTGCCAGATATCATTCGACTGTCGTAATTTCAAGATTTGAATTCGCTTCACTGATTAAATTTTAATGCTTAGAGGTTAAACTCATATCAGTGTACGTTTAATAAATTATTTTTATCCTTCAAATTAAATGGTTACGATTTCAAAATAGCAAGTTCTTAGAATTTACCTCTTTAAATCGATGTAAAAATATTTTAATCGCTTTAAAGACAGTCCAAGATTTTATACCGATCAAATATATTTTACGTTGTTAATTGTATTCGACCCTTCGCAATAAATTATTAGAAAATTTTGCATGTATCTCCAAGATTTTATACCGATCAAATATATTTACGTTATTAATTGTATTCAACCCTTCATAATAAATTATCAGAAAATTTTACGTGTATGTTCTAATGAAATTACGAAAAGACAAAACGAATACGGAATATTTCTGTCGGAATGCTGAATGACATTGGAAAATTTTCGAGACTTCTAGCTTTCGAACAATTTCGCCGGGAAAGAATACTTTAAGACCGCGTATCGGATAAAATTTCATAACAGTTTCCATTCGGAGGGAATATCGCGAACGAACATTGTACAAAGCGGGATGCGTTGGAAACCGTAGCCAGGATTAGTATAGATAAGTCCGGTGAGAATTTCTTTACTGTTTTCTGCCACTCCGCAAATGTTGCTTTGTTATGGAAATTGAACGGGGGATGAAAATTAAAAGAACACAAAGCACCTTTATTTAGTACCTTAACGTACACATTGTTTCATAAATAGAATTTACTTTTATCTTTCCTAAAATACGTGATCTCTTTAAGTATGTATGTACGTTAAAAACAGAAACATTTTGAAATAATACTGATATTGAGCTTTCGAAAAACTACGAAATTAAAAAATTAAAAATTAAAGAATTTTTACATCGTAGCACAGTTTAAGATCTTCTAAATTCATTTTTAAATTCGTCAGCAACGAATTTTTATAATAAAGAGTACCATTTCGAGAAAATAAGTAAAGAGCTTTTAAGGCATGAAAGAAGGAGTAATTGAGGAATTTTAAGCAAACACAATGAAATGCATTGAGTGAAAAAAGTTGAAATTTAGAACGAAAGAGAATGAACGCGAATAAAATGGAGGCTATGACAAAACTACGAGTGGGTTAGTATTTTGAGGGTTTTTTTAAGAGAGTCGTGAGCGAGAGTTTATTCGCCAGAATTTGTGTCTGAAGGAATTTTATTCGATAAACCTTGTTATCATTCTATACTTAACTGTGTCATTTCCCTTCTCGTACCTCTAAACCGTATCACGTAGGGGTTTCAATAAAAATAGAACGCGCCGTACCCCTACAATGTGACAGAAATAAGTTGCCTTACCCTCTAAAAATTGCAAGGGTTTAACATGCTACGGTCTTCGAGACATTTTTGTCCCATACGTAACTCAATTACATTCAAAAATCTGATTAAGTTCGGGCTACAGATAAAGAAGCTATTATTACACCTGTAGCCTGCTGAATCATTTCAATTTTACACCAAATAGCCATTATCCTCAAAACTAATTGTTAATACGCGAGGACAGGTTCAAAGAAGGCCCTTGCTTTGGATATCGAGAATTTTAATTTGTAACTCTGACCTGGCTTGGGAATCTTTAGATAAACATCTTTTTTATTGCCCTCATTAAAAAATCGCGTTTCACGAGGGGAAGCAGAGCCTCAGACGTGGTTATTTCGACTGAAATTAAATTCGTTACGATAAGCAGTTCACCCATGTGACAGGCGCTTACGCTACTCTAAATACTGCCAGCATAAATGCCCCTACGCTAATAATCCCTGTCTAATGAGATTAAACAAATTTTAAAAAAATAATTCAGTGCAGTGATAATGTAACATCGTAGTTTTAAAGACCGAGACCGGACGAGAGAAAGACGAAACACACCGAGTATAGATGCCACTGACATCGACAGTTGAGAAATTCAGTCATTCCAACAACAACAATAATAATAATAATAAGCAAGAACTACATGTCCCATAGATATATCCATCCCAAACGACACAAATATAAAGGCAAAACAAGAAGACGAAATCACAAAATATACACAGCTGGTAATATAAATAAAAGAAATATGGAAGCAACAAAAAGTTAAAATACTACCAACAGTTATATCGATAATGAGAGTGACACCTAAGACACTACAGAAAAACCTACAAACAATAGGAATACAAGAAGAAACACAGAAAAAAATACAGATAGTCACAATAATTGAAATATGTGCAGTAGTTAAAAAATTCATGGATCCACAAATATAAATAAACAGGCCCGTTCCTACTTGGTTTAAGGAAAAGACCCGCAGGAATGGAAACTCCAAGAAATAAAAACATAATAACAATGATGATCATAACACACTTTCTACAATATTAACAAAGCAAGGGACGATGTCGCACCACGTGTCATCGTTCCCCGTTTCCTCTCCCAACTCCGAAACCCCGCCTATCGCGTAACGAGTTCACGCTTATCGCAATCAGTATTTCCAGACACTTGAGCGGATCCCCGTTTACTTCCGCGCGTTTTATCCGGGACAACTTGTCGGTTGCGCCTGGGCCCCCGCCGATGTTGCCTCGATCGAACACCGGTTTTATCGATCTCACGAGCGTTTCCACGGGGGCGGCGACGGCGAAAAACCGCGACCATAACCGTAACTAATGTAAGCTTCTTTCGGGAGGTTTCCGGGAAACTCTCTTCTCGCGAGTGAAGTTTCCGCGCGGCGGGCGCAGCCGCGAAGAAAGTTTCGTCGGCGGCGTACATTCGCCGGCGGAGCTCGCGTGTTTCTTGCATTTGAATATCGCTGCGGGCGCCGTTTCCCCCGGCCCCCCTTTCCCCCGACTGGGGATTTATCTGCCTCAAGTGTGCGCGCTTCGTTGCATCCGAACGCGTGTACACGCGGCGCGGCCTATCGGGGAATCGAATTCGCGGGAACTCGCGCGTGGGCTTCGCGTCGCGTAAGCTCGAACGCTCGTACCGATTTCTCGATTATTTGGTACGCGCGGTGTACGTACTCGCCCGCGGGAAACGTCGAGGAACCGGGTGATTTTATTCAATGGCGGCGGTTGCTTGAAGGTAATGATATGAATGTTAAGAATTTAGAACGTAGAGAGTTGCGATCGTTTGAGGAGATAGATAGATGGATAGGTGAGGGAAGAAGCTTGTAATTAAGCAGCGCTAAACACTTTATTTATTGAAGTTATTGTAATTTAATAATTTTAATTGGACACTGATAAAGGAAGGCTATACTTAATTAACACTAGGTTCATGGGAATTGATCAGCAAAATTTGCAAAAAGAATCACTATCATTTCTAGCAATTTTTGCTAACTTCTATTGAGGAACCGGGTGATTTTATTCAATGGCAGCGGTTGCTTGAAGGTAATGATATGAATGTTAAGAATTTAGAACGTAGAGAGTTGCGATCGTTTGAGGAGATAGATAGATGGATAGGTGAGGGAAGAAGCTTGTAATTAAGCAGCGCTAAACACTTTATTTATTGAAGTTATTGTAATTTAATAATTTTAATTGGACACTGATAAAGGAAGGCTATACTTAATTAACACTAGGTTCATGGGAATTGATCAGCAAAATTTGCAAAAAGAATCACTATCATTTCTAGCAATTTTTGCTAACTTCTATTGAGGAATCGGGTAGTTTTGTTGAATGGCGGCGGTTGCCTGAAGGTAATGATATGAATGTTAAGAATTTAGAACATAGAGAGTTGCGATCGTTTGAGCAGATAGATTTGATGGATAGGTGAGGGAAGAAGCTTGTAATTAAGCAGCGCTAAACACTTTTATTTATTTTGCAGTTATTGTAATGTAATAATTTTAATTGGATACTGATAAAGGAAGGCTATACTTAATTAACTCTAGGTTTACTGGCTCCGTCAATTTCGGAATTGATGAGTAAACTTTGCAAAAAGAATTACTATCGTTCCTAACAATTTTTGGTAACTTCTATTGATGGAACGACACAAATGTACCCAAATCTATTTCCCTCTTAGTACTGCAATTTCAAATTCTGTTCGATGTGTACCTTATTCCTTAGTATATGTGTATTGGAAATAGATACATAAGATACAATTTTAGTTTTTACCGTACTTTACAACACCAATCCTTCAAGGACTTGATACTACTGGCTCTGAATCTATACTGTTCACCAATCTATATATCTTTCCGCATAGATCTACCAACTTTAATATCTCGTCACTCGTTTTTTCGTTATTACCTGCTGTCAGTGGACAATCTTATTTTATCCGCTTTTCTTCAACGAGAAATTCTGAAGTTTATGTACATTTAAAGATGCATAAACACGTAAGTGTCACTCTGATGAAATATAGATTTTTATTTATGAATGGGTTAACGCAACGCGTTCGATATGACGTCCGTCATTGTTTGCCACTTCGGCTCAAACGTCGATGAACGAATTGACATGCAAACGAGCCGGCTGACTCGCACTGTCCGTTATTTCTCGTTGGGTTACTCCTTTCGTGCAGCTCCGTTAGATTATCGAGGCTCATCGCGGCGTACTCGCTGTTGCAATTATTCAACGATATTTATTGTCGACGTCGCCGACGAGATATGTAGGAAAGTTTATGCCGTCGTCGCGATCGTTGTTATCAATTCCCTGTTTCGCGACTTTTTCCCCAAAGACCCGCTTGTGGACTCATTAATCTCCTCCGGTCTGAAATCTGATAAAATTCTGCTGTGTGTTGTTTAACGTTCAATATTAGAGCGACGTTTTTCATTGTTTTTGCGGTTGCGATGGTTCAAGCGATATGGAACGCTGAAATTGAATATTAAATGCTATAATTTTATTGCAAAGAATTTTAATTACGTCGAAATGTACTGAACTTTTTTACACGTGTAACGAGAAAAGAGGATCTGTGGATATTAGCATAATTTCTTGAATATTGCAATAATTCTCTGAACGCTGTGCGAGCGTTCTTCGAATTTTCATTGTACGGCGGAAATTTATGACGATTCTGTAATAACGTCATTGTTAATTCCCTGATTAACTATTCAGTAAGGTTACATTTGTAGAAATATTCACTTTAATTATTTTAATCACTCTGAAGTGTTTCGAATCTGTTATCCTTTGATTAACATTCAGACTAATAATCTTACAAATTATAGAGATACTATAAAATCAGATTTTTAAACAATTTTTGGATGCCGCCCTCAACTCTTTTCTCAACAAAAAGTTGTACTGCTTCCGTTAAAAAAATAAAATGCTAATATGTGTGAGCATAAATTAAACACATAATACTTCGTGCATTAACGTTTTCACTGTCCTCCATTCGGATTACAATTTGTCGTGGGCCACTTTTGGTGGTCCCTTCTTTGTCACCGATAAAAATGCTAGCCTTGTCCTGCTGAAAGCAGCTTACGTCAAGGAAAAGGGAAACCACGGGATTGAAAAACTCACCGCACGCCGCTTCGTTTATTCGAAAGGTTCGCCACACGTAAGCAAGTGGAGCGCCGAGATAAAGTTTAAATCTCTGGGGTAATAAAAAACGAATACCGGGACAATATATCTCGGGATTGACCCTTTTTCTTCTTTTTGTGCCCCTTCAGATTGAGCGACGTGTCGTTTGCTAAAGATTCATCTCTGCGTATAATCTTAACTTAACCTGTTCTTGTGTCATCTTGACGTTTTCAGACACCTTTTAAATTTACACAGACATCTGTAACGTTTAATTTCTCGCTCAATGCAATGATCAACTTTTGGAAACAGTCTTTTGTGTTCTTACAATGAGAAGATCAATTTCTGATGCTTCGCTAATAACGCCGCACACAGATCGCAGGTTTCTATGCAATCATGAGGAAACTTAAAAATACAGTATGATACAGAACGCACATAATATACAAATTTGGTTCTGGATTAAGTCTAATCCTCAGTTCAGGTTCCATTTGTTTCATTTTACTGATGGAATCTTAAGTTTGCACAATGAGGTACAATGAGAATCAGTGTGCTCTTTCAAATGCGAAATTTATATTGTAATAACGTGAAAAATTATTGTTTCGCATTGTTTTAAAAATTCTTTTCAAGTCACAAAGCGATTGAAAGTGAATGGCTCTTTGTTTCAACCCCTTGCACTTCAAGTTGACGAAGCTGGTGCGCTTTTCCCGCTTTTCCGCGTCAAAGAGATAAATTTCTCTAGCGTGTCGCTCGATTTCCCTTTTCTTTCGAGCTTCCCATTTTTCTTGCTTTGTACTTCGAGCGGCTGTTAAACTGCAGCCGACAGCCAGAGCGCTGGCTTATTTTCTCGTTGAACGTGACACACACTCGCAGACAGACAGGGCGCAGCTGCGCCGGACGCTTGACACACGTTGAAGTGCCCTCATACACGTGTAAAAACTTCAATCAACGTCTTTTACTCTGTTTCCGTTCCTTCGGCTCGTGTAATTACCTACGTCCTCGGGTAAATCAGTTCCCTCTGATCGTCTGTGTAACGATGCTGCGAAACTCTCATCCCTGAAATGTTTGTTCGCTTTCACATTTATTTCCAGAGGATATCCGTGCAAGCTGAACGTGGATGAATGTACCGACTTTTGTTTGAAATTAGCGAACGTAAAGAGATCCTCTTGCACGTTGCAAGAGAAGCAAAATATTCTGGATAAACGTTGGTTGAAATACTTTTTTTGTTTTATTTCAAATAGTACATTGCAATCATTTCTCAGCAAGAATTATAAGTAATTATTCGGGTGTATTACAATGTCGTGAGGAGTAATTAGATTATTGCAGTTGGATTGCTGATGCGCTACTTAAACTAATTAAATCTACCATTTAATTCTAAGGGATAGACTCTTTTTAATAGGTGGGCATCCGAGCTGTCTAACAATTGAGTAACCAAGGGGTTAGAATGATTTTTTACACGCAGCTAATATTTAGTGCTAAACTTTGTTATTTCTTCGTTTATTGTAGATATCATAAGACCACGGTATATTGTTTCATTGGTTACAAACCAAAGTGCATCAGTAATGCCTCTTAGCGTTTTAGATTAGAATCTGTTGGGATAGACGCTTCGCGAATATTCAAGGGATGTCTGTGCTCACCCTGAGCACGCAGACAATGCGTGGAAAGAGCCGAATTGCGGCCACTTTCATTTTTTTTAATCAATCATCAATCTACAACGAGACATTCAAGGTGACAGGCAGCCATCACGAGCCTGGGAATCACACACATTCAGAAGTTTTACATTTATTGTCCATAAAGTTTCCTAAACAAAAATCTCTTGTGTTATACCCATTTCCATCAGAATCTTTGAAGGATTTCTATGTTGGAACTCCTCACTGTTCCCCGCATGATTGAAATTAACCGCGATTTCAACTCATCGTTTAACTGCAATTTAAAATACTCCAAGCGGATTTACATAATTACAATCAAATCTCAACAGAAAATGTTTGATAAACAAAGTTGCACTTGTTGGTGTTTTTAAATTGAAACAATATTGGTAACTTATATTTTTGTCCTTCATGTTTCACGTAGTTTATCAATTTTCCATCGAATCAGTTTAGTTTCACTGTAGATATTCGTACACTATGCATGTACGGTACGCAACCAGCGTCCTTCAACAATCATAAAAGTCGGGAGAATTTCCGAAAAAAATCGAGCTTTCCCGTGAACGATATTTCACAGTATACCTCTCACATTAGATCCCCGTATACGACCTATCCCACGCGTGAGCGTTTCAACGAAAGCATTCAAAGGTAGTCTCGAACGAGCAACAGTTCCCTCCACTACCCTGATTGTTTCAAACCCTTCGCCGTCTTCCCTTCTGCCCGTGCCGCCGCAGCCGCGTGACTCCTTGACAGCCCTGGGCGACGACACGGTGGCAAATTAAATTAAATCAGCCTATAGGGCAACGCGATCGATAGATTTTCATTTGGCGTCGCGACGGCGCGAGTAGGACGCAGAAAGCGGCGGAAAAGGGAAGAAAAGAACAAAGGCGAAGTGAAAATATTGCCCCGCGGCCCTTTTCGCCTACATTTCATCCTCCCCCGCCTGCCTCTTCTCTCTCGCTCTCTTTCTCCAACAACCATCGTCCCTTCTGCTGATGCCACCCGCACCCTCTCCCAACGTTTCTCTTTCCCGTCGTCGTCGCCGCGGGCTGAATTTCCCCGCTTGATCTGCCGATTTATTCACCAATCACGCGGTCGATTCTGAATTTCGCAGCAAGCATCGCAGTAGCTAACCGTGCAATTAATAAACCGAACGCGGAGAACTTTAATGAGGCTCGATTTCCCTTAAGGGAGTATTCAACAACAATGTTTTCCGATTGATTAACTGGTCGCGATCGGGAGTTGGGAGTAAGGTAATCGTGCTTGGAACAGGAATACGCTGACCTTGCTTTATGAATATTGTTAACTCTGCGTGCTGACGAATTAATCGATTAACTCCTCGGGACACACAAGTTAAAAAAAAAATAGAAACACAAGTTGCACAGAATTTGTTTTAATATAAAAAGAATGGGGAAGCTCATTCATTTCAACTATTAAACTGTTTCATCGAGTAACTTCAGCTTTTTGAGAAGGGTTTAAATTAATAGGTCCCATTATGCATAAAAAGCTGATCAAAAAGTGGGACCAGTTTTAATCTACCTAGCCCCAAAGAGTTAATCGATCTTCTTAATTTATCGAGAGAAGAGACAACAGTCTAGTTTGATTAACCCTTTCGCTTTGTAAGATAAAAGCACCGACAATCGGGCCTATGATGCGACGTAGTTCGACGAATTGCGTTGCTGTCGACGACGTGCAATATTGTTTCCGTCCTCGAGTGACCTTTGGGAGGAATTTCGTCAAATCTGTTAAGATTGGTTGTAAGTGTGGGATACCCCACCACCTCTCAAGAGATGACGATCTTTTTATGTAACGCGGCATAACGGACGACAGTTAATCGATTCCTGTCCGGCAAATAAAGAAATAAAGAAATATTGACTAACAGCTTCGAGCGCCGCATATATGTGGCATCCAAATGTATTTTATATTTTAATAACTTCGTAAACCTTTCCATATTAAAAATATAAATACACTTGTTACATCAATGCAATGATTTTATTCAGCACAGTTGTTACTTAACCCCTTTGCACTCGAGAGACGACCGTTAGTCGTTTAATGATACTAACTTCAAAAATTTTCAAATTCGAAACATTTACTATGATTCACGTGTATTAAATTTCATTTAGATTAGTTAAGTCGTATATTAAAATTTACATATATGACTATTTAACGTCCGGGTCTGAACTAAAGTCTGAAAATTTGCGAAACTATCATATGCTAGGATTACGATGTCCCATGAGGAGGGGACAGACGAGTGCAAAGGGTTAAGACTTAGCGAAACGTATACGTATACACAAAAACCACACGTACTATACAAATTTCTGACGCGTGCCTCCGTTCAGTGACAGCACATCAGTGGACTGGATTGCCGACGCGAAAGGGTTAACCCTTTGCGCTCGAGAAGTGACTGTCGGTCACCAAGCGATAGTTTCGCAAGTTTTCAGATTTTAATTAATTTGTTTATTAGTTAGACTCAGAGGCTGAATAGTCATATATGTAAATTTTAGTACATCACTTAATTAAACTAAACGAAGTTTAATACAAGCGGATCTCGGTAAATATTTCTAATTTGAAAATTTTTGAAGTTAGTATCGTTAGACGACTGACGGTCACCTTTCGAGTGCAAAGGGTTAATGCACGGAAACGAGGCTCGCCGTGGTGGGAAAGCGTGAGACGCTAACCGATCGGTGAACGTCAAAAAGCCGAGGCGTCCCAGTCAATCGAACCCGAACCGATCCCGTTGCGAAAGCGACCGAGCCCAAAGGCTTTTACTTGATTGAATTTTAGCAATAATGAACGGAGCCCGGTGCTCTCTGCCCACTGCGAGTGGCGGCGAGCTATCCGTACCGATCAATGAGGTTAAGTGTCCGCGTGGGTTTATTTCGAGCGGCTTGGATAGCAAAGTACCGCCGCGCACTCGACAGGCCGAATGGTATCGCGAGCGCTATTGCCGCTATTAACCGGTCATTATTTCTCTATCGATCGGTTCCGAGCTTTATTTCGGCGCGCGTGTACGGGTAAATTATAATACCGACGGTATATCACAACGCAGCCAGCCCTAGTTTCTAAGATCTTTAATTCGAAATTTCGTTCCTCTAAAATTCAGAATTTCTTCGATAGAGTGTCAGACAGAAAATTGTGAGGCACGGAATTAAGATTTGTTATGGGTAACGCGAAAGTGTTGGTGTTTTGCGATTCCAAAAGCAATATTCATTTAAACATTATCTTCTACCACGAAGAGAATAGATATGGTGTGTATGTACAGTAGCGGACAAAAGTTTATTATACTACTTTATAAGGAATAGCATGATAAACAAACTTTGCATTCTGTGCTAATCGATAAATAGTGTTCTGCTATAATAACAATAAAAATAATTGTGCAGACAATATTTACAGACCATAAAACTATGTTCTACATCGTCCTCTCGTCTTTTGTCCACTACTATATTATCTTCTACCACGAAGAGAATAGATATGGTGTGTATGTACAGTAGCGGACAAAAGTTTATTATACTACTTTATAAGGAATAGCATGATAAACAAACTTTGCATTCTGTGCTAATCGATAAATAGTGTTCTGCTATAATAACAATAAAAATAATTGTGCAGACAATATTTACAGACCATAAAACTATGTTCTACATCGTCCTCTCGTCTTTTGTCCACTACTATATTATCTTCTACCACGAAGAGAATAGATATGGTGTGTATGTACAGTAGCGGACAAAAGTTGATTATACTACTTTATAAGGAATAGCATGATAAACAAACTTTGCATTCTGTGCTAATCGATAAATAATGTTCTGCTATAATAACAATAAAAATAATTGTGCAAACGATATTTACAGACAATAAAACTATGTTCTACATCGTCCTCTCGTCTTTTGTCCACAACTATCTACATCGAAAGTGTTTTCAAATTTAACGCGATTTTAAGAATTTTCTTTTGCAAATTCCTGGAGTCTTAAAAATTCGTAATAAACTCAAATTGTTATTTAATAGTTCACGTGCTTTCATAAATTAAGTGTGAAGTATATTCGCTGAAATTCTACGTAAATGTATTTTCACAGCACAGAGTTACTTCTAGTTCGATTAACAGGAAATTTAGTGGTCAATCTTAAGCATTACGACTAAGTTTATGATTAAAAATTAAAATTTAATGCTTCCCAGCCAGTCACCTCTGAACGCAGCAATATTCAATACGAACACAATTTGTCGTAGAACGAAATCAATTTTCTTTGCCAAATTCAGCGACCACTAGCTGCGAAAGGATCCCTTTATCAGATCCGCTTCCGGCGAACATATCGAGGAGGATATTATACCTGTACACCTCTCGGGCTGTAAAGTTAGATTACACAGGCGGCAGTTCCGCGTTCTCAGCTCATATCGGGAAAAAAGGGAAATTTTCTTCGCCTTCGCTCGCTTGTTCGCCCCTCGATTTCGTTCGCGCGTTATTTCGACAGCGGTTCGATGCAAAACTCCAAGATTCCTTTACGCGATACCGCATAGAAAAGGGGGCCGGCGTGTACGAATGTAAACTCGAGCGTTACCAAGAGATTACACAGGAGTCGGCGATAAGGAACCTGTTCTCTGCTTACTCCCAATGGGTTACGTTACATTTGGTCGCGTGAATTTACGAACAACGGTCTTGGAAATTAGCTCGACGGGGTTGCCGCGGTATTTCGCGAGCGAAGACGCGGAAACGAGTGCTTTTACAGGTGAATTTTGCTGACGCGATCCCGCGAACGTTCGCTGGGAAAGCGTACACGTTGTTCGAGCGGAGTTTGCTTGGAAATTTTGAATGTTATCTCATAGACGGTGTTTGTGCTCAATTATGTAACATGTTGATTCGGTAAACCGGCCCCTTTGCAGTGGAAAATACTTACGGAAAGACGTCTATCGGTCGAAAATTGGAAAATTAATTGCTTGAAGAAAGCTATCTGTTTTTTTTTTTAATTAATTCATTGTAATTTTAGAGTTACGCGAAAGTAGGTGTACGTACTATGGTTTGAAATAATTTATTGTAATTTGGAAACGACTTTTACTAGCATATATAGATATATGCTAGATTACACAGGCGACATACGATACAGATGTATCGTATACTTCGTTTTCTTGGAACACATATTACTGTATTACACATACTAATATCATGGAATCTATCCAAAAGACCAAATTACAAATGCAAAAGTGCAACGATTAACAAACAATACTTTATTTATTAGCGCATTTAAATAGCGTTATAAAATATAAAACGTATTCCCTAATACGGTCTGCCAACCGGAAGTAATTTCATACCTTCCAGTGTCTTGTGTCACTGTGTGGCCTCTGTAACAGATTCCAGGACTCCAGATTGTCAATCGGAACAGCACTTTCGACATGCTTGTTAGCACGTGACTTAAGCTTGTTCCAAGACGTGGCCAACAGGGACAGAGACAGAACGGTGAAGGGAAATAGCGATAGACAGATAGATAGAGAGAGAGGTGGCAGACAGACAGAGACGGTTGGAAACTTTGAATCTCGCAAACAGCCTCGAGGACTTGTTCGCCAAGCTCGTAAAGAGTAATAAAGCTGCGAACTGCGAGCGGAAAGGGAGGAAAACGGTAAAATGGCGGCTTCGCGGTGTAAGAATTCGTCGAACGAACGCATCCGTGTGTTCTTCCGTCCGGAACTTGGCCATATTCGAGCGAACGAGTGAGAAAGTAATTAAATTGGGGCTCTGCTAACCGTATCTCGATGTCTGCCAGCGAAATTCGTTATCGTCGAGTTTAACGACGCGCTTGGAACGTCTTCGATTCGGCGTCCGCCACGGTTTCCGGTTTCATACTCGAGCCGTCCGGCATTTTTTGGTCATCCCGAAGGGGACGGCGAGCTTTACTGCCACGCATTTGCGACAGACTCTCCTCTAAGGAGAGGTCTATCCCAAGGACTCTTTCTTTGTCCGAGGATTTTCATCCGACCAAGATGAAAAGGCATTGTTCTTCGAAATCGTTTAAGAGGATTTCCTTCTCTCCTTATTATAATCCATAAAGCTGGATTTTTGTCGGTACTTCAACAGAGACGTTGATTATTCTTTGATCGTGTTCCTCGTTTTATATACCGCAGAATGAATTCTGTTTGTTAAGAAATGCTGAGGCTTAATGCAGAATTAATTAAGACAGATTTCAGAGTAAATGGATTTGATGCACAGCGACGGTAGTTTAGGTTTAAAATGGGGACGAGTGAGCATAAAAATAATTTTAGAAATGCTTGAAGTAATATTACGGAATATCGCGTATTCAACGAGTTGTTTCAAACGCTAACACCGTTTAACCCTTTATAAGGCAGAAGGATTCGGAGTAATAAAATAACTTGCGCTTATATTTTTGGCATGTTTTTATTTATATAACAAAAATAAACTTAAAAGAAAAACACTAATTATTTCGGAAGTTTTGGAAAAATAGGTGGTAAAAATATTCCCACTGCCCGTCAACAGAGTCACATGCAAGCTGAATTTGAGTTTGCTGAAGTTTTTGTTGGTGGTAAATATATCGCCTCTGCCTTAAAAAGGGTTAAAGTTTCACGATATTTCTTGATGATCCAGTAACAACAGGATCTAATGATTTATTCGTAACGTGTATTAATTTTATAAAAGTTTGAAGATAATTTTAGAAAAGTTTTAATAAACTTTTAATGACTTTCCAAGTTTACTTAATTTCCTGTAAGCGTCCCGGCATTTATAGACGGGAGTGTACGATTCTATAATTGAAGGCTGGATCGACCGAGTTCAACGAGAGCAGTCTGGATCCTCGAGGTTTCCTAAACTTATTACGCTCGTCTGGCGTCGAAAATAAACCAGCAAGACGAGGAGCCAGCAGACTGTAAGAATCGGAGAATTTTTGTAAAACAAGTGGCTGCAAATCAGCTTGACGCCGCGGGAGCCGACTTTCCCGGCTGCATTAAGCGGCCCGCCGCGAAGTGTATTGTCAATAATTTAGAAGGCCCTCCGATGAGGTTTTCTTTTCAAGCGGACGACCAGAGATAAGGGAAATGGAATTCAGAACAAAATTCCGCGTCGTAACGTAATTCGCATCGACGGAGAGTCATTGAGCACAGGAATTGAATAAGATGCTCGATTTTCTCCGTTATTATATCATCAACTTCTTGTTCTAAACTGCGGCGAATTTCAATTCAGAAAGATCTTTAATAACTTTATCTATTAGATCTTTAAGAATCTTATTAATTTTACTATTATTCAAATTTACAAGCAACTCTTATAATTGACAGAGTGCTAAAGCATTTTACTGGAAAAAAATAGCCTGGAATTTTTCATTTTACCTGTTGGACGAGTTACTCGTGAATACAGGTTAACAATCAGTGACTAATTGGAATAAACAACTCAATCACTCACCTATGGTTGGTATAAACGAGGAAACATGCGTTTTCCAATTGATTCGCTAGCGATTTTATTTTCACGCGTTCCTCGTTGTTGTTTAAACAGCGTATAACGAAAAATAGAAGCAGAAAAGTCACCGTATCGTGCTTGTTGCTTCAGCAAGCGAAATCGATATATCTTATAATTGATTTATTATCGATAATATTTGTTGGTGGTTAAACTCTATCTCGTGGAGTGGATGTAGTCGATAAGTGGATACATCTGTTGGTGCAATACGAACGTTCATGGGGTTTGGAGTTGGATTCGTTTCCCTGAAGTTTCCTAACCACCGATGTAATCTCTCGTCTCTCCGTGCAACGCTTCCGTTCACATTTATGGGTTGACTGTCACTTACTTTCATTTATGACACTGCCTCTGATTTAACTCGAGACAATTGATTGTTGTTCCGTGTATTTAACTCTAACTGCTAATTCGATTACCACAAAATGTAGATAAGAAATTCGTACAGCGTATACGATTAGACGGAATGAAGAGAAATTCGCCTGCGATTTATTTATTAATACGTTTATCCCCGAATTCACTAGTTTCAAAGAGAATACGTTTTAATTTCAAAAGTAGCATGCTTCATTCGTACAACGAATTATAATAAGCGTTACAGAAACTCGAATAACAACTTAATTTGTCGTTAAAAAGAATTAAACGTACAGCAGTGGGTGATTTAATTACTGAATTTAGTGTTCGTTATTAGTTCGCAATATACAAATTATTGGAGATTATGGGTTAATACTGAAGTTAAAGTTCGTTATTAGTTCGCATTATAGAAATTATTAGAGATTATGGGTTAATACTGAAGTTAGAGTTCGTTATTAGTTCGCATTATACAAATTATTGAAGATTATTGGTTAAAAGGGAAGAAATAGAGATAACTTTTCTATTGAAGAATTTACTAAACTTTATTTCTAAAGGATAGTATATCCTTTTTAAACCCGATCTCTACGCAGCGAGAGGCAAGACTCAAATGAATAAAAGAGACTAAAGTACACAATTCGTTAGGGTCCTCTAATTCTTACACACAGCGTGGTAAGGGTAAAACCCTTGACCCGTTCCTAAAATCTCTTGCATAAATATTTCTTGAAGGAGATTGATTTTTGCTTATTCGTTAGAACTTAGTTTATTTCCAACACAAATATCAGTGGTAACTGCAGTATAAAGAGTTTCAAACGTCACCATTAGAATCGACACCGTATCATCCGGCACCCCGACGATCAGGAAACGTTTTCGCGAATCATTCAGTTCCAACGCCAACATTCCGGTTTCCATTCCCCTTTATCCCCCGGCCAGATAAGAACGATCGGGAGCAAAAATATTTTCAAAGGGACACTCGCTCGGCAAGAAACGTCGTAGAACTCTCGAACTACCACTTTTGTCCCGAAAGCGATTCGGGCGCCCGTTCATTCTTATCTCTTTCACGTTCGAAAATTTCATTTCCCTCCGGGGGAACGATCCCCGGCCCTTGTAATTCGACGTAATTGCAAGTTTACGCTTCGGTCCTGTTTAATTGCTATTGCCTTCGCTGTTTCGACCGGCGACCGGGCGATCGTAGAAAGGGAACGTTTCAAGTTTCTCCAATTGCAGTTTTCCGAGTTCCGCCAGACAGTGCCGCGTTCTCGGTGTTCGTTACAACCAATTTTTTAAAATTGTATCGTAAGGTATTTACTTCTTGTTACGAAAATAAACTGATTACGAAAGGTTAGGTTTGTGGCTGTGAGTGGGAAGGAAAATGAATGGGAAAGCGGTGTTTCGTCTGGGGCCTGATAGTAAACTTCATCGGTAAGGCTTCCATAGCATGCCCCTGCCTTAACACTAGATGTTGGGTATATCCCTATTTTTTATGGAACGAGTCAATTTGCCTGAAACCATAAAATTGAAGTTTTTATCAAAAATAAAACTTGTAAAGGTCAATTTGTAACGTCAATTTGTAACGTGGATATAATTTCGCAGCGATAACTGAGGGAGATCCTGGACGCCAATGGGTCCTGTAATGCTCACTTTCAGTTTCGAGAGTTCAGAAAAGGGTATTGAGCATAAGAGCTAACCTGTACGCAGGGAGGTCCGGATTGAACTCTTGGTAGTCTCAAATACGACGCTTTTTTGAACTGTCTCGGTGCTACTGCGCTACTGATCATACTGCGTTTTAGCATGGCCTTTTTATACGGGTTTGGGTAGCTCCGGCTACCCAATCACCGTTGTTTTAGGCCTAGCGGGGTAGTTTATGGCACGGAGTACCTGGCTCCGTGCTGACCGCGACCTTCGTGGGGCGTACTTACAATAAATTCTTTTAAAAGTAACTTATATAGTACGCTTAAAATTATCACGCGCTACAATATTGTTTATACCTCAACAGATATTAATCCTTGATCGTTTTGCATTTAGTTAACGACCTTACTTGCGTGCTGCTGTCGAAGAAAGAAATTCATCAGCTGGCTGATGAAGCACGTGCGGGACGATTGCATACTTTTGGCGGTGAGAGGTTGCGAGGCTGCTCAAGAAGCCCTCTGCTTGATGTTGGAATGGCATCTGCTGCCGAGCAAAGAAGCTAAGCTGCAAATAGTCAGCGCGTTAGAGTCGACCACCACAGGCAAAGAACGTTACTCTGCCCTTTGCCAAAGGCAGAAGAATTTGCAGCAACTGGTAAGTTGACTGAAGGAAATTGTGTAACAGTGGTTGAAAAGAAACACAAGATATTTAAAAGAATTAAAAACGTAATAGATTTGAAGTAGATCTAATACAGTAGATACCTTCATAACTTGAAAATATTTATGAAATTGCAAATTGTGTATTCTGCATTAGAGCTGGCCGGTAATCAATTAAATTTTGATGATTACTGAAAGTGATTATACTAATCGTATACAGGGTGTCCGGATGAAGTTGGGAGAAAATTGAAGGGGTAACTCTATGCAACATTCTAAGACGAAAATCAAGAATAACAGTATTGCATTCGACGCTTTGTTTATTAGTTATAAGCAGTTTAACACGTTGAGGACGGCGCAGGTTTTGCATCTGGTGGCGCATTGCACACAATGTTGCGTAACAAAACTTCAGACGCAAAAGTGCAGTTTTCTTTTACCATACGTTTAGTATATGCGATACTCATTGCGCGAGGAGCTCCTTTTTCCTGTCATTCTACGTATGTTTGGCAAGCACTTGCACCTAGTTGGTTCTGTAAATATAAAGTTGAGTGTTGTTGAATAATTCTTCATTCTTTAAGGATTACTAACAGACAGTGAACTGTTATTGGTGTGTATCTTTGGTTTTCATTTTGTACGCGAGAATTTGAAATTTAAAAAAATTAAAAGTTGATTTTTTCTGGTAAGCACAATTATAAGGCTATAGCTGATATCAGCCACCAGTGGTACAACCATTCGTGTGTGAGCCACCGGTGGTACATGCCGTCCTCAACGTGTTAACACTTTGGAGCATGGTGGGATTAAAAATGTCCCACCTTTTTGATGCACGGTAATGCATGGTGGAGCATCTTTATTTGTGTAAAACAGTTGGTAATACCATAAAAAAATGTTATAAATATGTTCGCTTGTGCTGGCAAGTTTCAACATGTCAATACAGGTTAGTATATGTTTGTTTAATTTAAAACACAACAAAATTCCTGTGCAAAAGGGGTCTATTTATTCTCTGAAATCTTGTGCCTCAAAGAGTTAAAAAACGGGCTATTTTACGTCTGAGAATAGGCAAGTGGAGCAACACGGTAGGTAACATCAATGACTACTGAATATGGCTTACCTCTGAACAGCTACAAAAATGCACGTAGTTATGACTAAGCATCACTGCGTAGTTATTGACGTTATCTACCGTGTTGCCCAGTTTGCCTGCTCTCAGGCGTAAAATAGTCCGTTCTTTAATTGCTTATAACTAATAAACAAAGCGTTAAACGCAATATTGTTACTCTTGATTTTCGTCTTAGAATGTTGCATAGAATTACCCCTTGAATTTTCTACCAACTTCGTCCGAACACCCTGTATAATAATATCATGATAATCATAATAATCATTGCATGGAATAAGTAATTTAACTATACTTTAACTAACTCTAGTAATTTAACACGTTAACTTTGCAATCTGTAATCGTTAATTATGAATTTGTAATCATCAGAATAATTACTGGATCCTCGTACTAAATATAGTGATAAGTTAAATGTGCATACGGAGAAAAATACAACTAATACTTAATATCAGTGTTTTTCAAAACTATGAAAGCATAGTTTTATTAATGATTGTTGAATTAACTATAACCTTTGATTGCTCCTATTAATCATTAATCAATGATTATTTATTACTTAATAATCAGTAATCACGATTATTAACATATTTATCATATTTATTTATACTATCATAAAAGTCTACGATGCAGATTAAGCGAATTTACGATCTTGGTCATTCTTTTTGAAAAACAGATAAGAAACTAAGTACCTCATAATAAATTCAATATTTATTAATTTCAAATAATTTACTGGTGACACCAGAAGAAGAATTTCCATTAATTTTCTCCCCTTACAACTTTAAGCTCAGGTTTTAGAGTTGAGTCTCAGAGCCTCGAGAACTAAAGCTCTATACAACACTAACTACACGTATACATAGCTTAATTATTATAGGCATACCATATTAGTTTCATAATAAATTATTATATTAGTGGAATTTGTTTTACCTAGCATAAGAAAGTATATTATATGTTATCTAAGAACTTCATTTTGTTTCGCCTACACCTGACCCCTACCGTCTCTCACTCTACTAAATAAAAAGTAAGAATTTCCTATAGCACTAGTGTTTTAATGCCAATTCACAAACACATCGCTAAATCCTAAAGTAGTATACGTGTAATTACAATAATTCTTTTTTATGTTTGTTCGAAACAGTTACGAAAAGGAGGCCCTAGAAGACTGACGTTACCAGCACGTGCCACAGACGCGGATGTCGCGCTTCTCCTAAACGGAAGGGCTCTTGGCAGCCTGGAATACCTCAGTTTGGCCTTCACCTCCGTGACCTCGGCTTGTGCCGAACAACTGATCAAATTGCCAGCTTTGAGGCATTTGAATCTGTGGGCCACGCAGTTCGGTGACGCTGGACTTCAGATGATCAGCGAGCACCTGCAGAAACTGCAGGTCCTCAACCTTTGCGAAACCCCCGTTTCTGATAAGGGAATCTCTACCTTGGCCTGTAAGTATGACACGTCAAATCGTATATGTACAGTAGATTACCGGGTAAGTATCTGTTAAATAGGTTCCATTTTCGATTTTTATTTATTTAGTACTTAATGAACATAGCCCTTTATCTATACATATATGTTAGCGACACCGCATTTTGAGTGGTCGCCGAAAAGGAGCCTAGACCGTAATTTAAGCGAGAGACCGATTTATGACTGGGTATCTGGTGTGCCTGGCGAGAGAACATGTTAGAAAGTATGAATGCAACCCCAAAGCGCCGCTTGACGGCTGGCGCCTCGAAGGCGTGCAGCCATCGGGCGCCAAGGGATGTATTGTTTACATTAGTCGTGGAAAAGCCTAAACATTGCGAGCAACCCGACGTTGCGTCACCAAAACGAAAGGACCTTTGTCCTGTAGGATCTAGCCACGGAGTGGGGAAGGCTATGGAGCCTTCCGGAAAGAGGACTGTGACGAACCACACAGCACTTACCCCAGAACCGTCATCAGGCATAGTCAAACCTTTCATATTCTTTCAACTTTTAAATTTCTAACATATAAAAAGACATGTCCTGACTGACTGACTAATTCATCATCGCAGAGCTTAAATTACTGAAGTTAGGAACAAGAAATTTGGACAACGGGTTCCTTTTATGAAGGATTTTTTGATATTCCACCCCTAAGGGGATTAAATAGGGGTTGAAAGGTTGTTTGAAAATCCGTAGGTTTTGAAGCAAGCACTATAAAAACTGGTATTTAGCTTTTTGGTTAGAAATAAAGAAATACGTGTTTCAACGTTTTTGGAAAATTAATCCTCAAGGGGGTAACATAAGGGATAAAAGTTTATTTGAAAATTTGTCGATTTTGAAGCAAGCACTATAAAAATTAGTAAGTATTTCAGTTTCTGGTTAAAATGAAAGTTAAGGATCTGCAAAATTGCTGATTGTACGTGTATGAGATTTTTTCAAAACTCATCCCCAAGTACTTCCGCGCGGGCAAAGTCACAGGCAACAGTTAGTATATACATATACAGGGTGTCCCAGGTTTTGATGTTCAAACTTTGTATTCCATGGCACAAGGTAAGAAAAAAATGTTACGTAAACATAGGTCATACAGAGCTTTATTAAGAAGTTATAACAAAAATTCAATGTAGTAGCACTGAAGGAATTTTGCAAATATCTCGGAAACTAAGGCCGAGTGACAGTTATATGTATAGGAAAAAGTTGTTCAGAATACTCTCTTTACATTTACAGTAATAATAGGTGGTATATGAACAGATATGTCCATACAAAAGAATAGTGAAGTGAAAATTTCAGAAAAATAATAGGAATTGAAATAAACAAATAGATGCGTGTATGTGATGTATAGATTTGTATACATTTATAAATTTATTTTTTACAGATTAACGATATATTTATACAAAATTACTTATATCTTTTTTGGGTGTGGTACTTCTCTTTGCCATATTTTATAAGGCTTAAATTATGGATAGAAACAATAAAAATAGCACACATGTACGCACGACTTCGTTTCTCTTTCTTCTAACAGATAGTGCTCCGAAAATGACGATAATAAACTTTATTGACCGTATATAAAACGATGTATTGTCGCTCAATCCTTGGAAAGGGATGAAAGGAATGCACTCCAGAGCGCGACAAAAAACAATTGCCGATCGTCCTTAATTGTTGCATGCATAATTAAGTCCAAACCTAACAAATTTCCTAAAATATCACATCATGCCGAGTTTATGGCGGCATTCAATTTTTTTAGAATATTTATAATGTCGCGAGTATGGCGGCATTCGTTCGTTAAGGGTTAAATAATATTGTTAAAGATGCTAATCGCGACATCTGTTGTAATTGATAGTGGTTTTGGAAGTGTGAGTCATTTTATACTTTTTTTGTATGTATCTTGTAAAGATACGTTATGCCTGCTAGCCTTATGAGCGTTTACTTTACTGTAATCGTTCTAGGAGTAAATCGTGTAGACAAAATATTAGCCACAAGTAATTTATCTTCGATTTAATTCGCACACTCTATTTACAATAGATATGTTAATAATTGTGGATAATGGCTGGTGGTTTTAGGAAATGTGTAAAATATGAGAATTATTACATACTTTCCCTAGGGACTGTATATAATACCTAGACATTCTATAGAGTGACAAATTCTGTTTAGGCAAAGTATGAAAAAAGGTACTCATAAGGCTATTATACAGGGTGTCCCAGGTTTTAATGTTCAAACTTTGTCAGTGTATTCCATGGCACGAAGTAAGAAAAAAATGTTATGTAAACATAGGTCATATAGAGCTTTATTAAGAAGTTATAACAAAAATTCAGAATAGGAATAGTAATCAACTTGCTGTTACTGCGAGCATTGGCTTCGATAGATCAACGGTATTGTGTTTTTCAGTGTGTTTATGTAAGCTATGTTTACTATCTGAGGTCACCAAACATTGAAACGAATTTTCGCCAATAATAGCTTGTGAGGATCGCAACGAAGGCTGGCGTGTGAATAGATTCAAGCGGACACGTTTAAACGCTAAGAAATAGGTAATTATTTACTTTACTTTCAACTCCGATTTTAATGATTCTGAAATATGTTATAGAAGAGAATATTCTGAACAACTTTTTCCTATACACATAACCGTCGCTCGGCCATAGTTCCCGAGATATTTGCAAAATTCCCTCCGTATTACTACATTGAATTTTTGTTATAACTTCTTAATAAACCTCTTTATGGCCTATGTTTACATAACACTTTTTTCTTATTTTGTGCCATAGAATACGCTAACAAAGTTTGAACATTAAAACCTGGGACACCCTGTATATGAGCTACTGCGCGCCACGCGTGTACGTTTTCTCTCTTATAATAAATTTATAAAACTGTGCAAGAGTGTTAAACAAACTATCCCATTGCCCTATAACATCGTCAACTGTTCAACCCCTTAATCGAATCCAACACGCTTCATCCCTCCGCCAGTTGTCGAATTATTCCAAGACACCCCCTTCCAAGCCTCCTCCAATTCGACCCTGACCCACGATTTTCCCTAAATTTCCCGCAACCCCAACCGTACAACCGCGTCCCCTCGTTCGTCGTCCGTTTCCCGGAAGCAGACACTAAATACGATTTCGTTGTTTGCCGACGAGAATCGTTTCGAGAGATCGCGCGGGTTGCGAAAGGATTGGCGAGGGCAGGATTGGGAAGGGGCAGAGATTGAAAAATCAGGAATAGAAGAACGGACAGCTGGGTGGGTCGCGATGGTGGAGCACGGGGGACGGTAGGGTGTAAAAGTCAACAGCGAGGAGAGTTTCGTGGCTGTCGCCGTGCTTTTTTGCAGCGCCATGCGTGAAACTAATGGCCGGGTTAACGAGCGGCGCCCGCGTGTAAGCCCAGTGGCGTGTTATAAAAGAGCGGCGCATTTCAACGAGCCACCGAGCCGCGGCTTTTCGTGAACACACCCGTGCAGCCGCTGACTTCTTTACGCCTGTTTCTTGCCGCGCTCGCAACCGAAATCCGCGCGTTTCGATACCATTCGCGGCCAGTTTCGGTTAAGGGGCCATATTCTACTGTGACGGCCCGAAATCAAGACGATTTTTGGGAATTTTTTGTGGGTAAACTGTACAACATATCATTTTGCGGCTTAGGATATTTGTTTGTTATAATCTTAAGTTTATTTAAAAATTTTTGCGAGTCAGGAGAGCGTATGTGTGTAAAATTGCAGAACGTTTTTTATGACGTCGTAAAACAAACAGCCTTTTATGGCTGCCATGATTGCAGCTGTTCTAGTGATTTTAAAACAGAAAATAAACAAGATTCTTAATCTGTATGAGCGTGGCTATCGTTGGTAACAAAATTGTTTGAAAATACTGAACAGAAAAAAAATGGCGCTGGTTTAAAGAAAAATTTCTAAATTTTTGTAAAAAAATCGGAATGTTTTACATTCCCAAAATTCGAAAAAAATTCCAATCAAAGCAATTCTGATAGGGACGAAAATGACACATCTAATGAACGCATCTGCCAAGCGTGAAGTGAATCGGTCAATCCATCACGGAGCTATCGCGGCAGGCATTTCCAAAAATGTAGTTTTGAGAAAAACGCGTTTAAAGTTTCAAGTACTGTTCACGTGTATATAGAAAGTTTTGATCATACTTATAAGCTAATTAGCTATTCCAGGGCCGTACAGTACACCTTTCTTCTCTTCCTAGAATTCCTATAGTGTTACTGCTGCAGTTTTACGAGCTTTCTGAGCCTCTTTCGACGCCTATTGGCTTTTTATAGCTACGTGCCTTTTGCGGATGTTATCGCGATTATCAGCGAAAGTTTTGGTTATTGGGCCAATTACGATTCCCATACAGAGTTCTTCATATTTTCAACCGAATCGGTGTTTCACAAAATGACTAATCCATAATATGTGGTCAAATTGTTGATATCAGCTAGCTTCCTGGAGCCTTTTCCTCCTATACCTTTATTCTTTTTCTTCACACTTCTCAATCAACTTCCAAACCTTTTTTTCACGTGTAGAACACATTCAAACTTCTTCACTATCATATTATCGTAAGGATTCAAATCTATAATAGAATTCCGGGCTTGCAGGGATGAGCCGACCGCTCAGATAGCTGTGCGCGGCAGAACGGCGCTTCGTGTGAAGGCACATAACATCGTTAATTTTTCGAATTCTGTTAAATCCCTTTGGGAACAAGTTTTTAACGTGTTAAAGTCTAAGAAAATGCAACAACAAAAAATTCAATTTTTTCAATCCGTCACAGTAGAATGGCCCCTTAAGAAGCTGCAATAATGAAATATAACATAATATAATGTATAACAATAGCGATATAGCGCACAGTAATAAATATACTATTTATCATTATTTTTTCCCATCTGTGATTAATTCATAGATATGTTAGATATGTTACATCTTATAAATCTTTATTCATGACTTCTTTAAAATATACTTATATAAGTCATTAAGATAATTATTTTTTCGCAAATTTTTCCAAACTTTAAAATGTTCAGACCGTGGAATAGCGACCTGCGTTACTAAAAATAATATAACTGATTTCCGCACATTTCCGCAAATTAAAATTTGCGCCAGAAGAAAGTTTAAAGTACGGTCTAATGCCACTAACAAAAATTTTTGTGTTTATCGGTGTTTATTCAATATTTTTAGGTTATTTGTCATTAAATAGATAAGCTCCTTAATAAAAACGATTGACAAAATAAATAAAAGCAGGTATACTTATTGTTATTGGAATTTTCCGTCATAAATTATTAATTAAACACATAATGAAAGTAAATATGCAGCTGTTTTCGAATAATAATGAATAAGTAATGGCTCTAATTCAATTTTTTAGAAGATTTCTCTTTGAAATAGATGAACGTATTGGAAATCAATGTACAATTTAACTATCGCTAAAACAGATTTTGAGAAAGTTACCTACAAAAGAATGTCGATATTTCTATTACCTAGACATTAACTGTGCCCATAATTATGAAAGTGGTCTAAGTCAAAATTTAAAAAAAAATGAGTTTATCAGTTATTTCACATTATATTACTTTAAACTAAATTAATTCAATGTAATTTTCACGATATTGTAAAAAAATGAACGATTAGATAGTGATTGCTATTTCAACATTATACGGAATTCATTTAGTGTTAATTATGAAAGTGGTCTAAGTCAAAAATTGGAAAAATTTGAGTTTATTAGTTATTACAAATCAGCCGACGATGATAATGGTAACGATGGTAACACATTATTTGAACGAGAAACACAAATTCATTCGTGAATTTGTAAAAAATGAACCGTTACATTGTGTTAGCCATTTTGCCATGTTAACCAAAAATATACGGAAATATTAAATTACTTCCATTATACACCACCACTAGACAAGTAACGAAAGAAAAACAAAGATATTATGTGTTTACTACCACCCTGCATCCCTCCAGTTTTGCAGGAACATTTTAAGAATCTCAAAACTCATAATGATAAAAGCCTAAAATGATAAAAATGGATTACTTTACAAAAGTAATTAATAAATGTTCATGAATTATTTTATTAAAATTATTGTTTCTAATAAAACTTGTAGTTTTTTTATCGCTTTAAGTTATTTATAGGCCATTCAGTTAATTTTGAAAATGGTCTAAGTCAATTCAAACTTTAAAAACAACATTTCCGTATGAGATTCACACAAAATTTCACATTCTTAATAAATTTTCATTAATCAAGTCTAATAAAATTCTAAATTAAAATATTGCATAATATAAAAATATTTTTTAACTTATTCAAATGTAATCCATTAAATATCTCGAAACAAGAAATATATGACTTAGACCACTTTCATAATTATGGGCACAATTATGGACACACATGTTCGTCTGAGAGACGAATATTTATGAGTAATGTAACTCCCATGCATGTTTATGAATCTAGGGTTAAAGAATGAAACGCCGATTGCAAAATATTCATAGCAGAGTAACCAAAGATAGAGCTGTCGAGCGTGTTGAAAATTCTCAAGGTAAACGATCCTGCCTTCTTATTTTTTGGATCAGCTTAGGGGGGGAGTAGGATCCTGGACCTGTTACGGGTAGCAGTCAGTGAACGACCATTTACGTGATCCTCCTGTAAGCAAGCGGATCTGTATATTTGTAAAAACGTTACGTCAGCGTTCGAACGAAATCGAGCTAAAATCTACGTATAAGCTCAATTCTTTAGAAAGTTTCCTAGTGTTTACAAGTGTCAAACGGAAGTATGCTTCGATTTCGGCTGAAAAATGTACACGTTTTCGCGATAATATTCACCTCCACTGCAATGTTGCAGTTTTATGTTATTGCTGAATCAAGTAAGTACAACGATAATACATAAAATAATTGAATTTTGAAAACCTCGAGATTATATTAACACTTAGCCGACCGAATGGGGAGATCTCCCATTTTGTCCTCAACAAATCATTCCTATTGATTCTATTTGTTTTTGTTATTAGTTAGTCTTGAACTAGTACTGTTCATAAATTTTCCAAAATACAATTTTTAATAAATTCAACATCAGCTTAGGACCAACTAATAACAAAAGTAAATGGAGCCAATGGCACTGCTTTGTCAAGGAAAAAATGGGAGATCTCCCCGATTCGGTCGGCTAAGTGTTAATGTATTCATTGTTATATATTTGTTAGAAATGTATTTGTTGATTTATATTGAATCTTAAACCTTTTGAAAGGTGCTAATAACTAATAAAGTTCAAAGTTATTTCATTTATAATAGATACTTGTTAATTTGTTATCGTTTTGCACACCACTGTGTTTATATTTTATTAATTTTATCTATATTTTAAGATTTAGGAGTTTATTAATTAAGTCCACCCACATTTCTATCATTTAATAGGAGTTTCTTTATTTTAACAATTTAAGGTGAAAGTGACGCGTAGAATTAAATCAAAAAACGTCTTATTAAAAAATATTGATATATGCAAAACATTCTTGTAACATTTTTAACTTAATTTTAATATGTAGCATAGTAGTCAAAAAATAAATCGATAGTATAAGTTATTATTTTAACGCAGTACTTCGTTTTTAATAAAATTTCATTCAAAAAATTTGTCTTAACATTATTACAAGCTTCTTACTTACAGATATTATTTAGTAAACATTATTTCTATTCTATCTCATTGCTTATCAGTAGTAGAAACGAAAAATAGAAGAATAGAAAAGAATTACAAACAGATCTACTTACATTATCATTATAACAAAATAGAAGAGTCTAAATTTTTAATCTGACAGATTATTAAATATTGCGATAATTTTTATATAAGAATTATTTACAGTAGCAGATAAAAGTTTAAGAGTAAAGGGTCAAAGAAAACAAATAAATTAATTAATAAAAAATGGCACGATAAATAAAAATCGTATTCTATGCTAATCAATAAATAGTGTTCTACCATAATGGCGATAAAAATAAGTATATAAATAATCTTTGCATGCTACAAAACTTTGTTTTACATTATCCCGTTGTCTTGAACTTTTGTCCTCTACTGTATTTAAATAAAGTACAGTTGGTCCTAAAAGTATTCGACCACCTTACGTATCAAATGAATTCGTGTAAAATTACATGACTTGCAAGTAAATCATTGAAATACAAATTATTTTTAATGAATATTTGCACCGTTTATTTTGAAAGTGATGTAAGTCCATTTTCTCGTGTTTCGAGAAAATTGAAGGTTAACATATCTCTCAATAAAAAAATATAGATTAATTATATCAAGTCTGGCAATGTTTTTATTGATTTATTGATATGTAATTTGATTATAGAAATTTGTATCAGATGAATTTAACTAAAATAATGTATATTTACGGGCTGTAAATGGACTTACACCACTTTCAAAATTAGTCAATTGTAAAAATCGTTTAATTTCAATTTAAAAAAATCAGATATCGTTTAAAATATTTTATACTAATGCAATTCTGTTTACAAATAGTAACAAGATATAAAATAGAAGTAGTATTTTTAATTTTAAAGGTTAATTATATTGTTGAAATTAACATATTTTCTTGTAACTGTGTTTTAAAATATTCATGATGCACAGGAGGTATATAGGGTAATAACTGATCCATATCCTTATATTTTTCGTAAGTAATCGGCCTAGCATTGTGATATAAAGGCGCCAGGGTGATTTTTTCAAATTTTGACGGTCTTCCCGTAAGTACGTGTGATAAACTTACTCTTAAATTCTTTGTTCTCCATCGATGTTTTATATAAGATAGTATATGATGCATTTTCGAGAAACCTCATCCAACATATTTGCAACCAATTTACTTTTTCTCCATTAGTGTTTCTGTTTATCTGATTTTTGATTGCGTTCTGTGGATTTTTTGTCGAAACGAAATCCTCTCGTTTCATTTCATGTAAAATGAATTCATTATGTTATCTACATTCTTTTATGACATCATGATAATCCTGTAGTATGTACAGGAAATTCCTTTTTCGTAATGCCTGACACTTGTCTATGGAAATTGGACTTACACCACTTTCATACTCAATGGTTACGCAATTTCTTTTATCGGACAATTTTAAATTGGACAGAGTATGGGAATTTTTTTAAAAATTAAATACTAACTAGTTATAAATAAAAAGTTTACACTGAATTAAGCATAAATTACGTGATATCTCATTTTTGTAAAAAATGGACTTGCCTCACTTTCAAAATAAACGGTCCATTTATTAGCTTTTTTCCTACATCGTACAATGTTATCATATATATATATATATATTTTTAATTAATTACTTACAAACTTATAATTTTACACAAATTTCGCTTAACACGTGATGTGGCTGAATACTTTTGGGACCAACAACGATATGAATAGTTTTAATTATACAGCTTTTTTACGATATATGTTACGTCTCTCAATTGGTGCAAATAAGACGAACAAGGTATTTCGCATAAACAAGCAACAGCAGCCAAATTATCATTACCATTCAATCCATCGTTAGAAGCGGAAATGTATCAAGACAGCATCAGTCATTATAATTTTCCAATTGGCAGTTCCCATATACCGTTTCAAAACAAGTAAGTATGACTATTTTGCAACCATATACTTGTATTAGTATTTTGTATGTATAATAGCGATATTCAAAAGTTTTACATTAATTATATTTTATACAATAGTTATACTGCACACTTATAGTATGGCCATTTTGCAACTACATACTTGTGTTAGTATTTTATATGTATAATAGTGATATTCAAAAGTTTTACATTAATTATATTTCATACAATAGTATAATATTTGAAAATAGAAATGAGAATATATAATTTTGTATCATTATGCAGATTATTTTATGCATTGTTTCTTATATTAAATTAGCAATCATCTATATTCCTTTAGGATAAAAATAATCTCTATTTCGAGTAGATACATATTTTATACACTTATAGTGTAGCATAAATTCTACACATTCGACCATCGTGGTGTAGGAAATCAGAGTATTAAAAGTAACATGCCCACCTACATTACTGGCAGATTGCAGACTTTTACGCAAATACGTATTTTTATAAACATAGGTAGAAAAATAGAGGATTTCATCTTCTAAATGTTACAAGGAATGCAGTCTTTCTGATACTTCAAATACTTTATGAATTTATATGCATTCCATGCTTTCTTACATACAGGTAGCTCTCCTACAACACGGCATCCTATAACACGGTTTCGTTATAACATGATTCATAAATTACGGTAGCCCTCCTACAACACGGCATCCTATAACACAGTTTCTCTCTAATTCGATAAGGAAATTTCAAAAATCTTTATATAACACTGTACTTCTAGTATAAGCGAGGATTGCTGTCTTAACAGTTTAAGTTAATAATTTAACATTAAAAAAATTACAAGAAGGCCTAAGCTCAGCTGAATATCTTGTCATTTTCTTTTCACCTTCCGCTGAAGGAAGCCGAAAATTCAAAACGGAGCTGCAAAACTATTTAGCTCCATACCGATAAATTTACAATGACCTGGTAAGAACCAACAAGCAAAGTGAAATTACAGATTTTTTTAAGAGGAAGGAACGTGCAAGAACTTTAAATGAAGAACAAAGTTCTGAAAGTGAAGGCGATATCATTCCACCGAGAAAACGTTCTCGGTTGATTATACTGAGCCGTGACGACGAAGAAATTTATTAAATTAAAATAATATTTTTGTTGTTTTTTTGTTTTGTGTTGCACATACATTTATGTTTTTAATCAAAATTAAATTGTTTATGTAGAATTAAAAAAAGAGAATTGTTTTTAATAAGTTTTCGGAACGTAAACCCCATTTTCGTACTGGCTCTGGGTCTCATATAACACGGTTTCACACAACATGGCATTTTCTAGGAACCTATCTACCGTGTTATAGGAGGGTTATCTGCATTTAAATTTCTCATAAATGCTTAAAAATTCATGGCTTATATTATTAGATATGCAAGTATGTGTCCAAGAAATTTTTTATATTAACACTGATCGTGCCAATACTTTACAAGCATCGTTTATGGCGATCCAAAGTTAATTTGATGTATCCTGAAAGGTCCAAAATTTATTAAATTTATATAATTATTTTGGTATTGTTATTATGCGATTTTGTGTATGTATCTACTCGAGATAGAGATTATTTTTATCCTAAAGGAATATAGGTGGCTACTAATTTAATATAAGAAACAATGCATAAAATAATCTGCATGATAATTAAAAATTATATATTTTCATTTATATTTTCAAATGTAGAACTTTAAATCAAATCTCAAGATCAGTCATTTGGACCTGGTACGATTAGTGTAAAAGATATAAAGTCCCTTTCCTAATAGTATTTTTTTTGAAGCAGATCTTATTTATATTAATTAAGTAACAGGTAAAATTATTTTTGCTATTGGTGTCGAAATTTTCCCCCTCAAGGCTGCTGCATTTCTTGTAGCCAGTTCGTCCTGTTCTTTTCTTATCTTCAACTTTTCAACCGAAGAGTCGACACTATTGAAATACACTACTAGAAAAATGATTGTTAAAATAATACATTATTTTATTTCTTTATATGTTATTTATATTATTATATATTATATAATTATATTGTTTATATATATAGGAAAATTCTATTAAATGATTTTAGTAGAGCAAATATGGAACTCAGGTGTGAATAAATAAAAGTGAAGTGATTAGAATATTAATAAAAGTATATTTAAAACAATTTAACAATAACAACTTAAACGATTTTACAACTTAGCAACTTCAACGTTCAGAATCACACTCTTTCTACGTTCACAATTAAAACCTCTTTCTACGTTCACAGTGAAAACCTCTTTCTACGTTAGTCAAACACTTTCTGCCTTCACCGTCAAACACTTTCTGCCACGCGCTCGCATTTTCCCCGTCATATATTCTTCCAAACACTCGTTTCCTTTCATTCTAATTGTAAACCTTTCTCATTCGATGCATTCGGTCACGACCACCCAGAATTTCTCAGTTGCAACGTCTTCTCAAGTGCTCACCTTTAACACCTTAGAAACATTCGAGCCCAAACATTCTGCGTTCACACGATAATCGCCCAATTCAAGTACTCTTCAGACTTTCCCAAATTCGCATCCACCCGATCGCATTCCTACATATATTATTTATATTATGTTATTATTATATGTTATTAATAATCAGTCTTTGACAAATAACCTTTTTTGGGTTACTTGACTATTGCCTATAACCTTTTTTTTATCTTACTTTTATTTGATCAAATATTTGCCTAAACGATTTTTTGAATGCGCTCTAATTCTATTGCGTTAACGTTTAAGTTGCACGTAAATATTATCGAACACATCTTTATTTTGCAGGAAATGTCCGTTGTGCGATACTTCTGTTTACCCTTACTGCGGGGAAAAATTATTACATGACGCGTGTTGCTGCACGGATCCATACACTCAAGATTTACCCTATCAATGTAAATTAGCGGATTGTCGATTTTTACACGCGAACAGTTGCAGAGAACACCAATTGATCGCGACCTGCTGCTGTAGCGACGATTATCGATCTTTATTAAAAAATTTCTCAAACATTTAACGCATCGATCGCTAGACAAATTTCGTCGGAGTGATTTTACTTTTATCGGTAGAACATACTGTAACAGTGTACTGAAATATAAAACTATAAACTAATGAAATATCGAATGTAGAATGTCCTAATTTTGAGTATTAAAATAATCGATTATGCGAATACAAACTAGATCGTGCGTATACAGTAGTGAATAGAAGTTTAACAACGAACGAAATTCATGTTTGGTTTTAATTAGTAATATAATTATAAATTATAATTATAAATATAATACGATATAATATAATAGTCTACTGTTTTAACACGTTCGTCGCCCAGCGTGATTCGGCTGAGTTTCTCGCTGGGCCCAAATCCGATTGCATAGAAAACTGGGTTAAAAAAATATAAAAACAGCAAAAATTTTTACTTTTTATTTTTATTTTATGTATTTTATATTTATATATATTATAGGGTAAAGTTGCTCAAGTCGTACCAGTGCTTAAGTTGTACCACTTGAATTTTGAATGAACTATAGCGATAACAGCGCATACAACCACAATAAAATATAGATTTGAGTCAATCAAATGTTTTACATTTCATTTTCTGCCGTAAATCTGCCTCGTTATAAATCAATCTGATCAGATAAGTTTATTTCAATTTACATATAATTTTCTGCCTATGTTTGGTAGTTAATTTTGCAAATTAATTATTGTTAAACTTGTGTTACTTCTTAGATATAAATTTAGAAGAATTTACATAATCGTTCGGTCGTAACGAAATCGTATTAATTTTATTCAATGTTAAGTTACATTACTTTTAAATGTAACTTGTGTCGTGTCTTAAGTCGTACCGGTATGAGGTTCCTAAATCGTACCGGTACTGTTCCGTCCTACGGAACAGCTGCGGGAAGTTTTTCATCGGCATTTATGACATGAGCGTGCCGGTAATGCTACTTTTGAGGATTAGGAAGTTTGACATGAATTTGATAATGATTTTTGCGCTCCTGCACTTGTGATTAAAGACTCTTTAGGCACTCCTCCGTTGGACATCAGTAATCAAGAAGAGCTTTCTGCAGTGGTTACACAAGAAACTAAAAAAATCCGTGAGGAAGAAACGGACACGCCTACAAACCAAATAAAACAGCAATTAAATATCTTAGCTCCTATTCCTATAATAAATCACAGCAAAGTATTCCGTGGATGCTCTACCTCATCAGTTGAAATAACGTCAACGCAGAATAAAGAAAACATAAAAAATGCGGCAAATAAAAGAAACGTAGGAATAAAAAGGAAGAATAAAAAAGAATTGGCATTAAACATTAAAAAGAAGAAAAGTGATTGGTTTTGTTTTATTTGTGGAGAAGATCGGGAGGAAAACATGATTAAATGCTTGAAATGCAAATCATGGGTTCACGATTTATGCGCTGGAGTTGACAAAAGAATAAAAAACTTTGTGTGTAATGTTTGTACTAACTGAATACTTATGTATTATACAAACAGATAAATAAAAAGTACGTTTTAAACATTATTGTTGCTTTATTGAATTCTTAGGTACGACTTAGGCTATGGGTGGTACGACTTAGGAAACCGATTACTTGTGCATGCCAATGTAGGTTTTTAAAGATATAGCTTACTTTAAATGAAAACATATAGATTTTTCAATCTCGTTACAATAAATGACATTTAATTTCTATTTATTCGACAAATCCTAAGTTTTATGCGGATTTTTCCTTAAGGGGTACGACTTGAGCAACCTTACCCTATTTCTTGAAGTGAAATAAGTACGCCTACATCAGGACTGCACCGTAAGACAGTAGCGCATTTGCGGACAGAGCCACCATAACGAAAAGGTTAAGTTATCCAGACTCAACCGGCAATTATTCTTCTTTTTATCTACATATTCCAAACATAAACGAATGCTGATTGCCTAATTATAAGTTATTGTAGATTTAAGGTTGAAAATAAGTAGTTTACACATATATAGAAAAATAGTGATTTAATTACGAAATAGAATACAAGTGAAAAAACCGTTATATTGTGAAATGCATGCATTCTGCTCGGAATCTGGAAGAAAACTGGAGAGCCAAAGAAAAAAGGCCGGTTAGTTCGTTGCAACCCTCAAAACTGTTTATGTTGGCCCCACCAACGCCATGGGGTTCCAAACGTTGGGGATGCGACACGACAATGTATATCTGTTTTGTACGTCGGTTTAGCTGCGAGAGCGGTGTATTGCTTCCGAAATACTTCCCGACTTTTTGTAATCGCCTTGTATGGCGAAAAGTTTTTCTCTTGATGAGGTTGATATCAGTAGTTGGTTAGGTGTCAAATTGAACACGATATAGTTGAGTTGAGTTGTTTATAGTAGTTGTATTCTCTTGATGAGTTGTGCTCTGATTTGTGTTTGTTCTGTGTGTGTGTGTTGCTTTACATGGCTCGATATTTATACCAAAAGTGATGGCAATCCTGAACCAATCACAATTGCTTACAGGTATTGTAGGAAGGGAGGGCTGGTAAGCACTTCCCTACTACCGAGGCAGGTATGGGGTTGTTACTGTACTTACCTCTACCCTAATTTAGGACGCAACAATATTGTTGTCCTTCAATATAAGTCTAAAGTCAAATTGTTATTTTTATCCTTGATTTCTAGTACCGTAAATACCGTACATGCATTACTTGATGGCACGTGAACAACAAAGAGACAAGAGAGGTTCTTACACACTATACTTGTAGCGCCCGATTCTTTTGGTCACGATCAGGAACGAAAATACATAGGGACTGGTAATCGATAACACCCGCATTCGTTTCGTGTGCCATTAAGCGAGACCCACAGGTGAATCATCAGGTGAACCAACTCGCACGTTGAGTACTTACCTGAGATTTCTTATCGTTGAAAGCGTAGTCGCCAAGTCACATCCTAGAACGGTGTTACATGGTTGCCACATTTTTGTTGCAGTAGGCGTTTATCCCAATTTCAATTATTCAAATGACTAGTTATCTGAATTTAGGATGGATCGTTACTTAACACCTTCGTCGCCACGTCACCCTAATATGGGTGACGCTCTTTTTCTTAAAGTTAAATTGGATTTTAAATTGGAATTTTAAAAGGAATTTGATGGAATGAGCATTGAAGTATAAAATACAGGGTGTCCCAGGTTTTAATGTTCAAACTTTGTTAGTGTATTCCATTGCACAAAGTAGGAAAAAAATGTTATGTAAACGTAGGTCATATAGAGTTTATTAAGAAGTTATAGCAAAAATTCAGAATAGGAATAGTAACTTGCTGTTACTGCGAGCATTGGCTTCGATAGATCGACAGTATTGTGTTTTTCAGTGTGTTTATGTAAGCTATGTTTACTATCTGAGGTCACCAAACATTGAAACGAATTTTCGCCAATAATAGCTTGTGAGGATCGTAACGAGGGCTGGCGTGTGAATAGATTCAAGCGGACACGTTTAAACACTAAGAAATAGGTAATTATTTACTTTAGGGGCCTCAACTCCGATTTTAATGATTCTGAAATATGTTATAGAAGAGAGTATTTTGAACAACTTTTTCCTATACATATAACCGTCGCTCGGCCTTAGTTTCCGAGATATTTGCAAAATTCCTTCCGTGCTGCTACATTGAATTTTTGTTATAACTTCTTAATAAAGCTCTATATGACCTATGTTTACATAACATTTTTTTCTTACTTTGTGCCATGGAATACACTGACAAAGTTTGAACATTAAAACCTGGGACACCCTGTATATAAATATAAAATACATAAAATAAAAATAAAAAGTTAAAATTTTTGCAGATTTTATATTTTTTTACACAGTTTTCTATGCAATCGGATTTGGACCCAGCAAGAAACTCAGTCGAATCATGCTGGGCGACGAACGTGTTAAACCGTGTGTTTTAACTGAGACACCCATTTCATCTGCTTCAAATGTGATTCTGTACTTAACACGTTAAGCGCCACGCCGAATTTCTGTGCCGTTCCATTTAAGCCACAGTTAGTCGTCAGGCGGGCCAGAACATAAACAAATGTCAGGTAACGTACACAGAAACCTCACCTTTGCTTATCTTGTTTTAATAAATTACATTAATGTTTTTAAGTATTATATTCTTTTCCTTGAAGCATTGACCAAACAAAAACCGATATCGCATAATTTAAATGTTCAGTCTCACAAGTACGCAAGGACCGACACACGCGATAGAAGAACGAAAAATCTGTCGCCGGTCCCTAGGGACCGGCGTGGCGCTTAACGTGTTAATATCCGAAAGCGAAGATGAAAATACATTGGGTATTACATTCGAATCAGCAAAAGAGCAAAAAGAAGTAGATATTGTGAAAATATATATATCGCAAATTAGCAATGTTAAGAAACGTTTAATTTGTTTTTTATACCGTATTTCTCTTATTATATGTATAGGCATTCATAACATAATAAAATATTTGATTTCTAATTGATTATTCGAAAAACGATTTATTTAAACATATTTATTCCTAATTAATTTAGGTAACTGACTTTTTAATATGCTTCTGTTTTTGTTAAGTTTGGACTACAAAGTAGTCTACATCATTGTTTCACATCATAATTTTATGGCTGAAATTAAAGAAAAATGTTAAAGCAAAAATATAAATGGTTTAAAGAATATATTTTTAGGTTTTTGTATTTTAAAAATTCATTTGTACACTATGTTTTTAAACAGAATTAAATATAATTAAACAACTAAAGTTTAATTGTCTGGACAAAAAATTATTAACACGTTCCGCGTCGGATCATTTTTGAAGATTTTTCTTTAGATTTTCTTTAGACACACCTTTACGATTAAATAATGTTTTTAACCTACATACACCTTACAATTTTTCAAAAGTATGAAGCCATACTTAACAAAAAAAGGGTTTTTTAGATTTCAATATGCATTAAACAACAAAGCAATAAATTTAATTTTTTTTTTAATTATTTTAGCAAAGACACAGTCGAACATTTATTCTACTAGTTGCAAGCTTCTACATAACCATTTTAATAAATAAAAAATAAAGCATTTTACTTTAAATGTGTATAATATTAGTGTTTACAAATCTGCTTACAATTACAAAGACATATTGCGATGAATTTTATTAAAACACGGCAAACACAAATGGGGCTTATCTGAACAACCGTCACAGAATGTTACAACTTTTATAGTGTAATCTTTTGCCGATTTTGAGCCAAACATTTTAACATTGCTTTCATAACAAATTTTGCAGCGTTTTCTCACTGAATCGAATTTTCCCTCCTTTTTTTTAATTTCGTGGCAAATCCTTGTTGGTATTATGGATACAGTATTATTATGATTATAAGACATCAAATGCATAGCTAATTGTTTCCTACATTCGAGGCTTGATATTTTATTGTTCGTGAGACTATTATATATTATCCACGCATTTACGACAGCTGTATTCATGCAAAGTTCAAATACAACTTTTTTGTACCATTTCAGTGATTTACGCAAAGGGATACAGTACGACGACATTTGATCCGAGATGTCTACGTACGATTTTCCTTCGTTGTAATCTTCAACAATTTTCGGTTTTACGCAATCGTATCCTTTTTTCCGTGTAACAACAGTTTCGTCGGAATACTTGGTCGATAAAAAAAGGATGTCCCGCTTGTCCTTCCATTTTAGCAGAGTTAATCCATCTGAATTTTCTTTCGCAATAAATTCGTTTCGCTTTAATTTTGTCGTGGCCAGAACTTTAGGAATTCCACGGCAATTCGATCGCATCGTTCCAATTAGGTGAGTATTTTTTGCAATTAGTTGCCTGGCCAAGTCGATACTTGTGTACCGATTATCGGTACACAGTGTATGACCCTTGCCAAATATATTTTTACATAACGCCAAAATCTTATTTGTAGGTGTTTTTTCCGTGTTCGATTCTTTCCCGCAATAAATTTGAAAATTGACTGTGTATCCTGGTGCCGAACATAATTTAAATATTTTTATTCCATACGTATGTCGTTCTTGCTTTACGTATTGCTTACAAATAATGCGACCTCGAAAGGGGATCAAAGATTCATCTACGCAAACAATTTCGCTTGGATCATAGCACTTCTGAAAATTTTCATTTAGCATATCAATTATGACTCTAATTTTGTACAAACGGTCGTTCAGATTTTCATTTCCATTATCACAAAAATGTAACATTCGTAATAGAAGTTCGAAACGATTCCTTGATAGTACAGAAGAAGGAATACTTTGTGCATAAGCCGGATCTTTCGACCAATATAGATGAATTTCGGGAAGTTTTACTATTCCCATCCACATGACGAGCCCAAAAAATCGTTTTATTTCATTTTTGTCTGTCGGCTTCCATTCATCTAAACGCGATGACGTTTTCGCTAATAACACATTTTCCGCATATCGATTAGTTTCTTGAACTATAATTTCAAAGATTTTATCATCCAAAAGCAACGAATAAATGTCTTCTATTTTCTCGTAACTTTGATTCAATATTTTAAAACCATGTGTACCAACGAAAGGGGTAAGCTGTGGTTGGTTTCCAGTAGGATTAGTCCAGTCCGTAGAAGAAACATCTGTAGTATTGCTGGTAATATTCGATTCATCTTCTTCGTGTTCACTATTCGATGAAATTATATTGTCACGCGCAGAAAAACGATGAAAAGGTATTATTTCACTCGAACTATCTGTTAACAAATCTTCAGAAGAACTTATGCGAGTAATCCTACGACGTTTCGCTATAACTTCTGAGAGTGGCACATCAGAGTCGTCGCTTGAAAATCTTTCATTGTGCAAGGCCATCTCTGGTTATAAGGAGTAAACATTATATAATTATTTGTCTGTAGCACTCAAATAAGTATATACTTACCGTATGTTATGTATCCGCCGTTTTTATTTTCTATGTTGCACTAATTTTACAGTAGCAAGAAACTGGACTAAATAAATTTCAACTTCAGTGAGGCAGTAACTGCTGCATCAACGTCAATGGAATAAGTGACTGACCGAAATGCGATACGTGCCATTCAAACCAGATGCAGTCAAAAAAATGACTACCACGTCGCGTGGGACGTATACGCCTCACCATACAATACACACGGTACACATAGTATTAAGATTCCCACAATTGGCTGCATAATAAATTTTTTAAGAATTCATCACTTTACAATGAGAATACAAGATGGCCTGAACGGAAAGTTATGGCGTGGGGCGTGTACGCCCCACGCGGCACGGAACGTGTTAACACTTTACCGACCGGGAGCCTATTAATCGGCATTTACATGCTTACAATTAGTCTGTAAATTTTGTAGTGTTTCTTTACGCGAAGGTGACTGATTTGAGCGATATCGTATGTACACTGTAAAGATATATTAAACTATCAGTTACGTGAAGAAAATTATTGTAATCAATTCATTAGCGATGTATCCGCGCCAAAATGAGTCGATCGGGAGTATGTATGCAATGAGTTATGCGGTCGGTAAAGTGTTAAGATACTCTTACATAATCCATTAGAAGTTGAAGCGTTGATTCCAAAAATCACTATTTTAAATTTAAGAATATATAGGGTTAAAAGATGGACTTACATAAGATTATAATACTTTACTAGCTATTTTATTTGATCACTATAATGATTTCAGTAATAGTTTCGTTGAGATTAAAGGTTTCGACGCATATCCTACCTCGATAATGTCCGTGTTCACAACTATGCTACGGATTTATTTGCTTTTATCGACAACAGGTAACATCAATGGGTGCAAAAGCAATTACGTAAAATACCAATCGTTTGAAGGATATGCAGTTGAACTCAAAATTGAAAGTTTCGTGATACAAAATACCAAGATCTTTGAATGTATTTAAAAGTAATATATCTCAGCTAGTTTTCTAAGTGGAGATGTAAAGAAAGAGTCCCACTAACTTTCATAGTATTTTGTATTCCTAATACTTATAATTATTTAAATTTGAATGAGCCCCGCCAATATGATATGACAGGCTTACAGTTATTGATATTACTTACTGTCGGTAAAAGCAAATATATCTATAGAGAGGTGGATATGTAATAAATACACCACTTTTTTGTATAATTGGATATATATTTATAATATTAACAGAATAACTTTAACAAAATAACTCTTTCTTCTTTTTGGATTCAAGTTCACCCGCTCTCTTTTTCATTCTCTCTCGCGCCAGTATTTCCCACTCCTTTTTCTTGCATTCCCTCTCTTCTCACCACTCACCATACTGCCAACTTTTCATTCACTTATTCATTACCAACCTTTTCCCTTTCTCACCACCCTCATACCGTTTCATACACTCCGTACATACTCGAAACCAAACCTCACATCTAGTATACATAGTTCCTAATAAAGAGACGTATACAACGACCTCTTCTCATTAACAGGATTATTGGTGGAATTATAACGGCAACCGAAATTTGTAGTCAGTATAATATTGATTTTTCATAACAGAATGTTTTGATCACATGCATTGCTAAAGTAAAATTGCAATTTTTGAAATCACTACCGCAAATTCTATTAATCAGTTAACTGCGTTCGACGTGTATACACGTTAATCGAAATGTTTATCTCGATGCGGTTAACATGTATACACCGTGTGAAAAATTAAAAAATTACCATTCAATATAAACGCTCAAAATTTCAGTAAAATGTAATACAAATATTATTTAGTGGCATGTTTCCTTTATATTATCAGTAAGCCTCAATTGATTTTAATTACGCGCCCCATGAGGAAGTTTTAAAAATAAATTTCGCGGTTAACTGGTTAAACTATATAAAAATATATGTACAATTTTTGTAGAATTTTTGGTTCCTCTTAACCCTTTAGCCTATAACCACGAGTCTGACTCGTGGTAAAGAATTTGTGTCATAAGCGAAAACCACGAGTCTGACTCGTGGTAAAGAATTTGTGTCATAAACAAAAGCCACGAGTCAGACTCGTGGTGTGGAATTTGTGCATAAGATGCCGCGTATTATTATTAGAACAAACGATTGGAGTTATTCCACATCGAATATTTTTCCTTTAATTATGATTACACCCTAGACGTCTTAAAATTACTATTTGTACCTAAAGATTGTTTATTATTTCACAATTCCTTTCGTTGCACTGAAATATATGTCATGAAAAGTATAGATTTTGCGCCAGTTCGGGTACACGGCTGAACAGTTGAATGGCACGGCGGACGACAGACTTTCTTGTTTACTATAGCTCGCGAAATTGGCAGATATCGTGTAGGCCAAGGGGTTAAAGCGAACCCTCTTTACTCGAAAATCCTAATAGGCAAGTTTTGTCATGCTGTTGTGGATTTTGCGAGTATGTTTAATATCATTCAACGTTTATTTGATAGTTTTTGGAATGTGACGGATGTTTTGATCTTCCATTGAGTGACAAATTTTCTTGGTTTCCATGAGATAGGCGTTGTAACTCTCATATTGCTACGATCCTGATTCTGCTTGTGCATGGTTGTGCATACAGACGGCAGTGTACACTAGGCAGTGTAGGATTGCCTGATTTCAGTCAATTTTTGAGCAATCTTTACCTGTTAATAACTAATTAATGAAGCGTTTAACGGAATTTCATCATTCTTGATCCTCGTCTTATCTCAACGCGTAGTCACTCCTTTCATTTCGGTCTACCTGCAGATTTACACCCTCTATAACTGATATATCCTTCCTGAATGAAGGCTGAGTGTATAACTGAACGTAACTTCTCTGATTAAAAACTGAGTAAGTAACTGATTAAAAACTGAATGTGGAGCTGAATCTGACTTCTTTGTCTCCACCAGCTATCTCTTCTGATCCCCTTCACCAGCACAAAAATTCTCATTGACTGGTAGTTCCTGATTTTTGGAAATTGCCTAATTTTCACCAAGAGCGTCCTTTTCTTATGTTCTGATCACATTTTCTTAGAGATAGGTGTCTCGGTGTGTATTACAGGGGCGCTGACACGAAACAACCCGAAAATCTTCCTCCAGTTGTTGACCATTCGGTGTTCTAATCGTTACAAATTTGTTAGTTTCCCTTTCAGAAGTTTCCCCTTTTATGGACTAACGAAAGAAAGCGAATTTCTAACTCGAGGGTAACAAATCAGACTTTCTTTCGTCAAGAAACATTTTGATTCTTTTACTGTATGCTGAAGTTACTGAAAAAGTATAACCTCAAAAATAGGCTCTGTTCCACGTCTATTATCATAAGTAGTGTCAGCGAGGAGTGCCGACAAGTATTGACCCTCATATCATTATGCTAGTAGTCGTTATAGAAAACAAGGTAAATATGGAACAGAAGCAATAAACAACTGTTGGAAATTCGTATCCTAACGAATAAACAAAAATCAATCGCCTCGAAGAAATATTTATGTGAGGTCGAGCTATCGGCTGAGAAGGTTCCGGGAACGGGTCAAGTGGTTTTCCTTACCACGCTGTGCGTAAGAATTAGAGGACCCTAACGAACTGTGTCCTTTAGCCTTTTTCTATTCATTCGAGTCTTGCCTCTCGCTGTGTAAATATCAGGTTCAGAAAGCGATATACCTTCCCTTAGAAATAAAGTTTAGTAAAATCTTAAGTGAACAGTTATCATTATTTTATTCCTTTCAATCCATAATCTCCAATAGCAACAATTTATTCCAAAAAAGGTGGTGGATAATAATCGAAGTCCGGGCAAATCTAGAAAATAAAATGACCCTCGCTTACCTTTTCCCCGCCGAGTTATAAACTGATTATGCCCCTTTAATGTGGCATTATAACAACCCTTATTTTAATTTTCGATTTCTGCCTCTAAGTAAGTACAGTTGGCAAGGGCCGCCCAAAAAATGGCTGTTTGAGTATACTAAGGGTCACTATACTAACGCTACATTTATCCCAGACTTGCTGGATCATTATACATAAAGCAAAAAAATTGTGGAGCATACGTCGCATAAATTCAATTCAATGCTAGAGAAAGCAGAAGGAGAAGTACAACATTTACTATAGGAAAAAATGAATTATTCCGGAAGAAGAACTCTAAAATAGACCTCAAGAAATCATTTATAAAGGCCACACTGATAAACCTGTGAAAATGAATTTCAGAGTTCTGTATGAAAAATTAACATTTTAAAATTGACATTACAAAATGAAAAAGAACTGCATAATTATAAAGTATTACAATCGAATCGCGATAACTCGAATCTCAAGGGTACAGCTAAAGAAGAAAGGTGATAAAGCGCAATATGGGAAAAGAATGTAAACATTGTTAGTGATTTCATTATGTAGGTCAACTGATATTGTCAACGAAATCAGTGTCGGTCAAACGATTGTCGATGATTTATTATAAATCCACATTTAAATATGTTTCATTGATGTCTTACAAGTTCATAACTTTTTTCAGAGTAAGTAGAGTTCCATTTATCCGACGCGCTTGAGAGACAAGGCTCGTCGTTTAACTGAACTTGTCAGATAATAGAAGTCCATCGATTATCCTCTCTCTTTCTATTTAACCCGTTGTCGCAAATGACGTCTATAGCTGTCCGATCTTTGGCGATATGTAGGCAAATGACGGCTATAGCCGTTGTGCACATTTTAATCGATAAAAAAAAGAACAGCGTTAGTACGAAGTGTACTAACGCATACATTTGTTAATTATTGAGTAACACTTGTAGAAAAAAAGTTATAGCATGCCAGACAGCATATTAATTGGTTTTTTATGCGGTTATTATTATACTATTTTATAAGCAAAATAACTTACAAATGATAATTTTGTTTCAAACTGATTTTCTTGTGTTAAGATTACACCTACTTACTTCTTTTTATTCATAGGAATCATTTTGAATTAGTAAAGCAAATGCTGTATAGTCGTCACGACCGCCATAGCCGACATTTGCTCTGGGAAGAGAGAACATGACATGATGAACAAAAGACGGTTATAGCCGTCGAGAGTATTTTTGAAAAAATTGTAGCCAAATGTGATAATTTTCACTTCCAAACATACAACTTACACTTGATTCCATCTGGCAGTCATAAACAATTGAATAAAAAAATGTGTTTCTGAGCACGATCATCAAATTAAAAGCGTGCGGCAACGGGTTAATCATTTATACAATTGCAGCTGTGTTTCGTATAATTGGATTTCGCTACAATAAGTTTAAATGTACGGGAAAAATTGTCATCGCATAACGTATTTAATATATTGCCTTTGTTATTGGTATGGTATGTGTAGTGGATCTACCAACACTATATTCACGAAACAAGGAATTTGTTGCTCCGCCTTTTTTTTAAGCGTTTAACCGTTTGAGTCCCAGGGGGTATTGAAAAAGCACTGTCGAAGAATCCCAAACAGTGCAACCGCGCTTTCTTTAAATGAGTACGAAAAAACCCAAGCAGCGCGATAGCGCTTGTGTTAATTTATGTGGAGAAATACCAAGCAGCAAAATAGCGCTTATATTTAAATTTTTATTTTGTAATGTATTATTGCATTATTATAGTATTATTCTACCTATTGTAAAGTGTACTGTTTACATTAAAAGGAGCTGTGTGATGTACAGTGGCTCTAAAAAGTATTCGTACACTGTATTATAAGGAAATTCATCTACTTCTGAAATTCTGATTTCAATGATACTTTATGTGTGTACAGAGCATGCTGTGTCTTGCGTGGAGCAATTTTTTTGACGACAAAATATCTTTTAAGGGGACTGATAAAGAATCTCAAAGTTTCAGCGATTTTTCACGCTTTGAATACAAGCGTTTCTGTGTTCTTTTTTTATGACAGGGTGATAGAGTATTAACCCTTTGCGCTGGAGAAGTGACTGTTAGTCACCAAATGGTTTCGCAAATTTTCAGACTTTAATTTGTTTATTAGTTAGACTCAGAGGTTAAATAACCATATATGTAAATTTTAGTATATCACTTAACTAAACTAAATGACCTATAATATAGGCAAATCTTAGTAAATATGTCGAAATTAAAATTTTTTGAAGCTGGTATCATTAGACGATTCACAGTCACCTCTTGAGTGCAAAGGGTTAAAAATTAAACATTTTCTATTTGAAAGGTTTCGCTTCATCAAGTATTATTACAAAGTTATCTTTAAAAAATGAGAGAAAATTCAGAAACTTCAACGCTGGTTTCGCCCCTTTAAAATGGCATTTAGATGAAAAGAAGAGATTAATTCATACGTATGCTATTACGATCTACATACCCACAAAGTTTTATTAAATACTTCTATCAAACTCAGAATTTCAGGATTAAACGAATTTATTTGTGACATAGTGTACGAATACTTTTTGGAGCCACTGTACCTGCTTCAGTAAATCTGAGCGCGCTTCGACTATCGGTAATGCACCGACAATTGTCCACAACGTTTGAAATGTGCTGGGTTCCCTCAACATAAAATCTCAACAGTGCAATCGCGCTACTTGGGACTCAAACGATTAATAATCTCAAATTTGTCATCAATACAGAGCATCACACTTTTTCACTTTTCATTTGATTCGCGAAAAGACATACTGAGAACACATTTCTGGATTGATCACACGGATTGCAACAATTGATTCAAATCATTACTTGTCTCGCGTTACTGCACAGGAACTTTTTATACATACAGTAAAACCTGTTTTTGTGCGGTCCTTTTTTATGCGATTTTGTTTTTGTGCAATTTATTTTGTGCGATTCATTTTTATGCGGTATATAAATCTCAGCGGTGTTGGCACCAGTTTAATGTTTTCTATCAATGTACATATACATGTTGTGGTATTGAAATCCTATCTTCAAGGGCCGAAAGCGATTTTGGATCAATTCGCTACAAGAAGATGCGCGTTTTAGATTACGATGAGTAGCAGCGAATTATTTAATGTACAATTTGAAAACTTCTCCATGTATATGTACAATGAAGAATTAAATGTTTTTACAATTTTTCCAGGTCTAATTTAATTATTTAATTTAATTGAAAGCATTCTCTCATCTATTTCGTAAATAATTAATGTGTTTTCTAAGTGCGACTTTTTTTATGCGATCCCTGTCAGCCAAATAAGAAAAATTTTAGGTAGTATATCGTATAAAGTTGTTTATTATATGTAAGTATTTATAAAACTTCCAAATATTTTTTTGTACGATTTCTTTTATACGGTCCCTATCCACCGCACAAAAACAGATTTTACTGTATAAGTCAAATAATTCGATGTCCATTTTTTATCATGATTACTCTTCATTATTAAGTACAGTTAATATGGAAACATTGTCTAAACGTAGAAGAATAACTGATCATAGCTTTATTTTTAATTTAATTAATGATCATATTGATTGCTCCTCTTTTCTTACACAAATTTCTATCAAACTTTTATGTGCCAGGGCGAGTACTGAGATTTAGAGCAGGATTTCATATACATAGATCCAGATTTAAATTTTGATTAATTAATCCAATCAATCGTATTAATCCTGACTCTAACACCTTTTTTTTGTAATTCTGTACATACTTTCAAATGCCAATTGCCTAAGATTATTGGCTAATGCTGCACCTTATTGTATAAATCCCTCAAATAATATATTAAATTTATTATGTATAATTATATTATTTATAATTTACCTATTTTTCTTCTTTTATGTAAACATTGTATACAGGGTGTCCCAGGTTTTAATGTTCAAACTTTGTCAGTGTATTCCACGGCACAATGTAAGAAAAAAATGTTATGTAAACATAGATCATATAGAGCTTTATTAAGAAGGTATAACAAAAATTCAATGTAGTAGCACGGAAGGAATTTCGCAAATATCTCGGAAACTAAGGTCGAGCAACGGTTATATGTATAGGAAAAAGTTGTTTAAAATACTCTCTTCTATAACATATTTCAGAATCATTAAAATCGAAGTTGAGGCCCCTAAAGTAAATAATTACCTATTTCTTAGCGTTTAAACGTGTCCGCTTGAATCTATTCACACGCCAGCCCTCGTTGCGATCCTCACAAGCTATTATTGGCGAAAATTCGTTTCAATGTTTGGTGACCTCAGATAGTAAACATAGCTTACATAAACACACTGAAAAACACAATACTGTCGAAGCCAATGCTCGCAGTAACAGCAAGTTACTATTCCTATTCTGAATTTTTGCTATAACTTTTTAATAAACTCTATATGACCTACGTTTACATAACATTTTTTTCTTATTTTGTGCCATAGAATACACTAACAAAGTTTGAATATTAAAACCTGGGACACCCTGTATAACAGGGCTTCGGCGGTCCGTTTAGAAGTAAATAATTAAATAAATAAATAAATAAATAAATAAATGAATAAATAAATAAATAAATAATGCTTTTCGAGCATAGGAATCATTGCTATTGAAGAAGCAAGCAATAACATGGTATGGAACGTTATATATTATGTTATGGGGCATACGATCTACGCCCATATTATTTCTAATGCGTACAAGAGTTGGAGAAAGGGGATTTCAAAAGGAAGCTTGTCATCTTTCAAGTACCTCACCCTGCAAATTGTGTATAATTTATTTATTTTAGTGGGTACGTGAAAAGTTGTAACGCCTTGCTTTTCTTAAAGGCTAAATTCGTCACTGTATTTACAGTGGAATCTCGATTATTGCAAAAAATGAGACCGAAAATTCATGCAAGTACCGAGGTTTCGCAACGATCGAGGTAGGTAATCATGATCGGTTTGATGCGTCGTAATACGGCGTCTGCCCCTCTCTGTATTTTGTTTCCAATCTTTTGCTTCCAAGCAATCGACATTATTGTCCCCACCAGACACGGTTGACGAGCAACGCACAAGATTTTCATGTAATAATCGAAGTTGCAATAATCGAAGTTCTACTATAAATTCTAATTAATTTTACCATTACTATTTGTTGGATTTCGACGTGGTCAGGGACAGTTTTTTTAGTTTTAATGGAGAAACAAGTGAATGAAAAACTTAAAAATTTTAATGTTTAATAATAATAATAACATAGATTTAATTAATAATTACAATAACGTTTTGTTATCTTTTATCTTAATTTTATGCAATCTTTAATTTTACTTTTCTTTTGTTTTTCTTACTCAATTGCTCTCTCAGATTTCAAAAACGAAGTGAAGATCAATCCATACAGCAATCATTCAGAACGTTCATTCTTGCCAACATACTTTCATACACCACATTCATACCAACCATTCACACTAATTGTTCTCAACACTATTTTTATGATAAAAGAATTGATTACGATAACAGTTAAGTGCACTATCTCTTCCTCATTCCTATATTTTTATAAATATTTTAGAATAAATATGTAACATTCTATTCAAAATCACAATGCGTGTACTGAGCAAATATACAGAATTCAAGTGACACGATAGCTTTTATTAACCCTTTGCACTTGAGAGGTGATTTCTAGTCGTCTAATGATATTAACTTCAAAAATTTTCAAATTCGAAATATTTACTTAAGATTCGTCTGTATTAAACTTCATCTAGTTTACTCAAGTAATGTATTAAAATTTATGTATATGACTGTTTAACCACTGAATCTTACTAATAAACAAACTAAAGCCTGAGAATTTGCGAAACTATCGTTTGATGACCAACAGTCACCTCTCGAGCGCAAAGGGTTAATTTACTTCCAAATGTTTCTCATTTATAAATAATAATTCTAAACAAATTATGTTTTTTTATTTTCATACTAAGAAAACCATAATTTGTTGAGAACAAGAAGTAAAGTACTGAAAAATGCACGGAAAATCTATAAAGTTGATAAAAATGAAATTCCAAAGGGTTAATTTACTTCCAAATCTTTCTTATTTATAAATAATAATTCCAAACGAATTATGTTTTTTTATTTTCATACTAAGAAAAACATAATTTGTTGAGAATAAAAGGTAAGGTACTGAAAAAAGCACGGAAATTCCATAAATTCAATAAAAATAAAATTCCAATAGTTTGCGGCACTTTAAAAAATTTATTATCTACATTGAAATTCTAACAGCTTAAATATAAACTTGTACAAAGCAACTTTTGTTAACTATTAGAAGTTGTGAACCGACAGAAAAGTTTCTGCGCGTAATAAACAAGTTTTATAATTCGTTTATTAAATCGTTTTGTCATCTTCCACGTGTCAAGCACGTCTTGTAATTATATTGTAGAGTACTGAACGATGAAGTAAATTTAATAGCTGGTTCTTGAAGTTGTACGTTTTCTACTGAAATGATATTTCACCTTGTTGATTTACCTGACACGTGGATTTTAGAATGCAAACGCAACATGTGCACATCTACGTTACATATGAACGTACACGTAATTGAAATAATTGTAGAGGGAACGTTTATACGATTCAAATTGCTAGATTGAAGATTTGCACGAGAAATGTTTAACATAACCAGGGGCGGATTCAGAAGTCTTTCTTGGAAGAGGAAAAAAAGGAAAAGAAAAACTTATACACATCTTTTTATTTTCTTTTACACGAGTTGAAAGTCTGTAATTTATATTTTAATATTTCTGTTTACAGTTGGTACCAAAAATAATTCGGTTATTTAACATATGAAATGAATTTGTGCAAAATTATGGGTTTCCAAGTAGGAAATTTAAAAAATTACAAAATCACTGTACGAAGCAGTAAGGCTTAAATATTCGTTAAAAATAAATTTTGTTTCAGTGTGTCACTTGGAAACCTATAATTTTACACGAATTGGGACCAACTGTAGTTAAATTTACATTTTTAATGCATTAAATGTATACTGTACGGGACATAAGTTTAAAACGAGAAGATAATATAAAACATAGCTCAGTGTGTTGTAAATATTATACATACATCCATTTTTATCATTACGACGGTAGAATACTATTTATTGATTAGTATAGGATACGAATTTCGTTTATTGTACCAGTTTTTATAAATAAATCAATTAATTTTTGATAACCCTTTATTCTTGAATTTCTATTCACTACGTAGCAAAACAGCTTCTCAACTTGTCACTAATATATTTTTTTAGATTTTGTTACTCTTGAAATTACAGTCTCGAAAAATAATGCTTTAAGTAATTTTTCGATCACTTGCATATAAAATTTTTTTAATTATTCTATTATCAATTATAAATTTATACCCATAACCTAAACAATTAATTTTAAATATTTTATGATAGTTATCGACGCAACACTACTAACATCAAACCATCACCTTATTTTTTAGTTCTTTTTTTCACAGCATATAAATTTCTCAAATATAGGGAAAGGCAGTAAAAGAGAAAAACGCAAAAAAAAAAAATCAAACTTATAGGTTATGTTCTGCAGTTTGAAAATATCATAACTACAACGTTGTTATAAAAAAATCGAAGAAACAAATTCAAGCAGAATAAAAAGTGCATACTGTATGAAAATATTATTTATCTTCTTTTGGATTCTTTGATAATCGTTTAGAGATCTCATAGACCCCATAGTTCCATTGTAACAATTTTTATAACCTGAGATCTTGAAAAAAAGTGAATTGCCTCTCATTTATCTACCTTCTTTATAATCCGAACAATTGTTTCTCAAAATCTTTTTAAACACCTCAAATAATACTCTTTTAACGAACACTGTGAAAATGAAATAAAATAAAATAAAACTACTAAGAAAGCGCAGTAAACGCAACAGTGATTAAATTACAATTTATTAAGGTTAAATTTAAATTTGTATTTTATTGCGTTTAAATTTTATCCTCAATCGCATATTATGTCTCCGTTCGATTGTTACTCTATTTTGTTCTGTTTGTAACAACGGATTCTTTCTATATATAATGAATAAATTAAAATTAAATCAAATTAAAATTATTCAAGTCGATGAACATGAAAGTAAATTAGTTCGATCAAACTTTTTAGTTTCTGTACAATTTTAACCGAATTATCGTATTAAATACACTTCTGCTTATTATCTAAAATGATTTTCAATTTGATAAAAAAAAAAAAGATACTTCCTCTCATTCTTGATAATCGGTTGTTTAGCAAAACTTGTGAGATGCTCAGCCGATTATAATTGCTAAATGAAAAATGATTGAGAGCGTATCGTCGAAGAATGAATGGTGGATACGTAGTTAGGTAAGGAGGATGACATAATTTCGTTGCATACACGTGTCGATAAATACGATGCCTCGTACGAGCAGGTCCTGCGATTGGCTAACACTGCCGGCCAAGTCTGGTGTAATCGAATTCGTCCTTGTAAAATTTAGACACGTGAACGGATAATTATAGGACACACATTTAATTTCTGCGGCAGCATTAATGAATGCACAAGCGTTCTTGGAATGCGAACGAGTCGAAGAAAGCAGCTGTAAACAAACTGCGTTCATTCGAACCCTTTATTACGTACAGTGGCTCCAAAAAATAATCGTACACTATGTTACAAATAAATAAATTTAACCATAAAATTCTGATTTCACTGAAAGTTTTTAATAAAATTTTGTAAATATGTGGAACGTAATAGTATGTTTATGGATAACCTCTCGTCTTAAACTTTTGTCCTCTACTGTATACATAAGTACTTAATTACATTAAGGTTACGTGTAATCTGGAATATAGAGACGAAATTTGGTGATGTCAATTCATAAACTGTGCTCAGTAAGAAATAAATGCTATCTATCTAATTTACAGTGGCTCCAAAAAGTATTCGTGCACTGTGTTACAAATAAATACATTTAACCATAAAATTCTGATTTCAATGAAAGTTTTTAATAAAATTTTGTAAATACGTGGAACGTAATAGTACATTTATGGATTAGTTTTTTCTTTTATCAAAATACCACCTTAAGGAGGTGAAAACAACGTTAATGATTTCAATAGCTTTTCTCGTATTTTAAACATAATTTTGTAATAGTGTGTGATAAAGCAAACCTCTCGGATAAAAGATATTGAATTTCTAATCTTCTATCACTCAATCATAGAAAAAGATTCCAGAAAAACTTGTATTCAAAGCATGAAGAATCGCTAAAACTTTGAGGCTAACTTTTAACCTCTAAAAAAAAATTCCCGTCGAAAAAAAAATTGCTCCATGTATAACCCATTATGTTCTATATACATGCAAACTTTCATTAAAATCAGAATTTTAGGATTAGGTGAATTTTCTTGAAATGTAGTGTACGAATACTTTTTGGAGCCAGTGTAGTACTTCGATTAACTTGCGTAAATCAGCCGAATGAAGCCTCGAACAATATTAATTTTGATACTTTATCAAATGCGTTTTTGTGTTTCATTTCGATAGTTTACATAATAATATGCCTGTCAATAGTCTCTAGAACGTGACACTAGCGTTTTTCTTTTAGACGCACTTAGGATAATTATACCGATAATAAACACGAAGATTTTTCATGCAAAGTAATTTTTTTTTCAATCATTAATTATTACGTGTTATGTATCGAATTTATGTAATTGGAATTATAGGAAAAGTTGCGGTCGAGTTTTTTGAGAACGATTAATAACACGGATTTTGCAAGAACGTATTTTATAGAAACGTATACACTGTATAGAATCCCTGTAGTTCCTGACGTCTTTGTCCCCGCCAGCTTTATGTATCGGGAAGATTAAACTTTTCTCCGAGTTCTCAGGTATTTTACCCTCCCCCCACATTTCATTTATTAGTTCCTTCCATTCCTACCTTATCTCTCTTGGCACTGTCTGGAAGAATTCGATTAATAGGCTGTCCTCTCCTGGTGCTCTTCTCGTCTTGATTCCTTTGATAGTTTTCGCAATTTCTTCCTCCCCAAATTCCTCATCTCATTCCTCATTTCGTATCTGCTCTTGTCTTCCACCTTTTTTTTCTTCCTCCTCTGAGCCTTTCTTCTCATTGCTCTGACTTACTTCCTCCCTTCCTCCCAACAAATGCTTAAAGTGATCCATCCATGTGTCCTTTTCGATGTTTCTTCGCGTTCTTTGTTGTTTCCCCCGGAATACTTTGAGCGAGTTCCACACTTCTCCTAGGTTTCTACTATTTTCCACTCTTTCAACTTCTTTCTGTAACATTCCCTAACTCTGGTTCTTGCATGCACAAATTTTCCTTTATCCTCCACCTTGTTTGCACGTTTGTATCGTTTTAGTAATCTTCTCGCCTCGCTTTTTGCTGTTCCGTATCTCCTGTCCTGGCAAACTCTTCCCTTCGACATTTTTCTTCTCATACCTAATTTATACGCTGCTTCCCTTAAGACTCTAGTCAGGTCATTCATTCTGTCCTCAAATTCTGTCTTCTTCTTAGTTTCTTTCCATTTTTCTGCAAGAGATTCCGTGAATTGCTCTTGTGCGTCTGGCTTCCATCTCCATCCCTGTCTTTGTTCTTGTTCCTTGCTTCTGTCCTTTGCTTTGCCTTTTAGTCTAAACCCCACAGGTACTCTCCCGTCCATAAGTATCCGGACATCTATCAAATTCATGTAAATACTGTATTTATGCTACAATAATATACTTATTTCTTAATGAAAGCAATTTTTATTGAACATTTAGTTATAGTAGAAGATATAGATAACATAGTATAAACAATTCTTTCCACCAAATGACATAAAGATTGTTTAAATCTTCTTTTCATCGATATGTCCTCCCCGTTGCGAAATAACCGCTTACACTAATCGAGGTAGTCTTGCGACAAGTTTTTGCAATGTTTCTGTATTAATTTCTCCCCAAATTGTTTTCAACATTGTCCATAATTGTTTTTCACTTTTTGAGTACTTGTCTCTCACTTATCTATCCAATTTGTCCCACAACTTCTCAATTGGATTAAGGTCCAGTGACTGTGGGGGCCATTGCATAATTTTCACTTCCTTTTTTTCTTCTAGTTCCTTTAAATAGTTTTTACATATTTTTGCACAGTGTTTTGGATCATTATCCGGCATAAACACAAAATTATTTCCAATAAGTCTTTTTCCTGAGGGAATCGCATTGTCTTTTAGAATATTCAAATATTGTTCTTTTCGCATTATTCCTTTCACTTTCACTATATCGCCCACATTATTAGCCCCAAAACAACCCCAAATCATAACTACACCACCACCATGCTTGATTGTAGGCACAACACAGTCTGGAAGAAATTTTTCGTTGACTCTTCGACGAACGAAAGTGCGCCGCTTGTTACCAAATACTTCAAATTTGGATTCGTCTGTCCAAAGAACTTTTTCCCATTGGGAAATGATCCAGTTGCATGTGTTGTTCCACAGCAACATCAAGATTAAAGGACAAAATAATAAATCCACAAAAGAAACTAAATTTAAGAAATATTTATGCGAATTCCGCAAATACGTAAGTGTCCGGATACTTATGGACGGGAGTGTAGGTGATCTGATTCTTCCCTTTCGTGCATCGTAAGTTGACTTACCGCGTCTCCTTCTGCATCCCCTTGAACTATAACATAGTCCAGCACAGAGCTTCCTCTTGCACCTATGTAAGTCATTTTTCCATCTTTATCTCCCTTTGCCCTTCCATTTAGAATTGTCAGTCCGTATTCCTCGCAGAGCACCAGCAGTTTTTTTTCTTCACTATTTAAAACTATGTCTTCCGAGTTCCTTTCCAAGGTATCTGTTTCCATCATCTCTGTCCTAGCTTGCTCCAATTCGATCCGAGCATCCCACTTCCTGAAAATAACCAATTTCCTGCTCTTATTTAATCCTTCTTTTATCCGTGCATCTAGCCTTTGTCTTACCTCTGTTACATTTTTGTTGTTGTAGACGATAACCATCACAAAATTGTCCTCTTCCTCCTCCAGTATTAAACCATATTCCCACTCTTTTATTTCACATCTGCTTATTCTATTCTTTTTAACTCCTGTTATTTGACCACCTTTTCCTCTTCCCTGTTTGGCGTCTCTCTCAACTTCTTTTATCCATCATTGCATGTTCTTATCTAACCTTTTCAGCAGTACGTTTTTGTTTCTTTTCCTCCACCCAGGTTTCCTGAAGAACCAGTATATCAAAGTTCTTCAAAAAATCCCACAACTCCCTTCTCTTTCCTGTTCCTGCAATATTCCATACTACAACCGATCTCTCTCCGGTCTTCATCTGGTTGTTGTCCCGTAGAAAATTTAGTCCTTGAAATTCCTCTTTTTCCTCGTTCCATTTAATCCATTTCCCATTTATTTATATTTACTGGTACCCGATCTTCACTCTGTTTCCTTTTTTCATTTCCTCCTTGGCTTTTCCTCTAACCGTCCTCTGAGTTGATCTTTCCTTTTTGTTGAAGTCCATCTCTGCGAAGGCCGCAGTATTTTAAATACAGATGGTCTGCTTGTTGGCCTGGGCCTTATTTGCCTGAGTAATGGTTTGCGACCCAGCTAGTGGGTCGGTGCAACGAGGCATACCTGCTGGATGTTTTCTACCCTGAAGTCAAGGGCCTTGACTTGCGGTGCCCCCATTCACTGTAGTACCATTGTAGCTTTGTCCCGAATGCTCTAGCTGCAAGGCGTTGCCCCTTTTGCTTTGAGGGTCAGTAGGATACGAACATCTGAACTGATCAGCTGCGCCAATCTTTCGTATCGTCAAATAACTTTGTACATTCATTTAAATAGTACTTTCGGCCATCCCGGGTATAATCCTTTAACAGATAAATTAGGTTCAGTTTTGCAAAAAAGGAATCGTATTATATGATAATATTATAGAGTAACTAGCTGTTGCCCGCGGTTTTGCCCACGCGGAAGTACTTCGATTTCAATTTTAACTATTTTCAAGATATGTCCAATTTTGCAAGCCATTAACTTTAATTTTAACTAGAAAATTAAACGTATTGTTAATAACTTTGTACATTGATTTAAATAGTACTTTCGGCCATCCTGCGTATAATCCTTTAACACTTTTCAGTCAAGTCGTCATCCAGATAGACTCTCAATCCTCTTAACTGCCTCCTACGTTTCATTATTTCCCTTCTTGTGTCCATAAAGTCGAGTTTAACCAGAATAGTTGGATCTGATTCATTGCGTCCTCTGCCTATTCGTGTGGTATCCATGTTTTCCACTTGTAGTTCCAGTTTTGCACTCAGAAGCCTTCTTACTTCTTCCTTGATGCTTCCATTCCCGATTGTTCGGCCTCTAATAACAATATTTTTCCTTCTCTGTCTTCTCTCTTTAGCCTCTATTCTCTTGAGTAATTCTGTTACTTTTCCTTCTCCTCTCATTTTCCCGTTAATTTCTTCTATCTTTTCAAGTCTGCTTCTTTTTGCCATTCTGTATACACCACAATCTTTTCTTGTATCCTCTTTTCAAGATATTCTACCTTTCCCTTTAGTGCCTCGTTATCTTTATTCCACTTATCTTGGCTTTTTTTGAGTTCTTCCTTCAATTCTTTGATTTCTTCCCTAAACGCATCCTTGCATCTTACAATTGCTGTACTATGGTTTTTTATCTCCTCTTTCAGAAACTCTAACTCTCCTCTAATTTTTTTGCCTATTCTCGCGTATTTGTGTATACACCCTACGTGGCAAGGAACGTATTTAATGAATTTATTTATCCCGTTGCCGTACGCTTTTAATTTGATGATCGTGCTCAGAAACACATTTTTTTCGATTGTTTATGACTGTCAGATGGAATCAAGTGTAAGTTGTATGTTTGGAAGTGACAATTATCACATTTGGCTACAGTTTTTTCAAAAAAACACTCGACGGCTATAACCGTCATTTGTTCATCATGTCATGTTTTCTCTTCTCAGAGAAAATGACGGCTATGACCGTCGTGACGACTATACAGCATTTGCTTTACTAATTCAAAATGATTCCTATGAATAAAAGAGAGTAAATAGGTGTAATCTTAACACAAGAAAATCAGTTTGAAACAAAATTATCATTTGTAAGTTATTTTGCTTATAAAATAGTATAATAATAATCGCATAAAAAAACAATTAATATGCTGTCTGGCATGCTATAACATTTTTTCTAGATGTGTTACTCAATAATTAACAGATGTATGTGTTAGTACACTTCATACTAACGCTGTGCTTTTTTTGATTGATTAAAATGTGCACGACGGCTATAGCCGTCATTTGCCTACATATCGCCAAAGATCGGACGGCTACAGACGTCATTTGCGGCAACGGGTTATAATGTGGTGTATGAATACTTTTTGGAGCCACAGTACGCGCAATGGCGGACGGAGTTTACGGACATACGACACGCTGCGCACGTAACTCCCGGGCCCCATGATCAGTTTTTCCAACTTTCCGATCAATAGAATATGAAAGTGAAATCTCTACCATCAGAATTTTGAATACCAGAAAAGAATCGTGTGTATAACATTAATAGAAAAAATAAAATATTGTATATGTGCTTAGTGTCACAGTTTGCGACCATTATGCCTAGATTAAGCATTACCGTCCAACTGTATCAGATGTTCAGCGTTTATTATGAACTTTATGTAATTGTTGAAAATGTATGTATTATTCGATTATAATAAACATTATTAAACCTAAAAGAAAAAAGGCAAGGGCTGTGCTAGGTAAACCTCTTACTGATGAGTCCGCTAACAAGTCCCCGATTCCTATTCTTTTTCCTTCTCACTCCTTCTCTTTCACAATAGCCATAATATTATTTAATTTATATAAATATATATAAATCAATACAAATGGAATGCAAAAATATATGCTGTATAGTTTGCAAACTGTAGCATACCGTAACATTGCAAAAAATTGTCCAAAAAAAACAATTTTTTCCAAGATAAATGTATAAAAACGTAATTCCCGGTGCAGTCGCGGCCTAATGGAAGGCGCCATCGTGTCGTGACGGCAAGAAAAATGTAATAGGTTCTTAACTGCGAATTCCGATGATATTGCACTTCCTCCTTCAGAGCATTCCTTTCCGAGTTGAAAACGAAGTTTTCCTGATCCTGCCAGACCGCGCAGCACAAGCCGACACGCGTAACGAAGATATATTATGTAATGGTAGGTCATTTGTTTGCTAACTCGTGGAATATCAAGGATTTGAGGTCAGCCACGAGGAACTCTCAGAGTGTTCTGACAACGCTTATGTGTGCAGTCCATGAATCACTTGCCGCTGGTGGTGATCGTGCCCCTTCCCGAGATCTATCTGCATGCACAACAACATCGTTTCACCGATGTTTCTCTCTTTTCTCATCCGCTTCGATCTGCTTCGACCCTACATATACTAATAATATCCTTCTGACAACAGTACGCGTCAATCCGTGTCGAAACTTGATTGTGGCGCTTTTTTCTGAATTATTAACGAAACCACCATAAAATTTGATGCTTAAGATTGATTGGAAGAGAGAAAATAGGCGGGATCTCGGGTGAAATACGAATTTCACCGGTTTATTTGAATCTCGAACACAGGGAGACCTCGATTAACCCCTTGACATACAAATGAAGCCGAACTTCCGCAAGTCAAAGTTTACTTCTACAGCGGCTCCAAAAAGTATTCGTACACTGTGTCACAAATAAATTCGTTTAATCCTTAAATTCTGAGCCTGATAGAAGCATTTGATAAAACTTTGTGGGTATGTAGATCGTAATAGTATACGTATGAATTAATCCCTTCTTTTCATCTAAATGTCATTTTAAAGGGGTGAAACCAGCGTTGAAGTTTCTGAGTTTTCTCTCATTTTTTAAAGATAACTTTGTAATAGTACTTGACGAATCAAAACCTTTCAAATAGAAAATGTGTAATTTTTAATACTCTATCGCCCTGCCATTAAAAAAAGAACACAGAAAAGCTTGTATTCAAAGCGTGAAAAATCGCTAAGATTTTGAGATTCGTTATCAGTCCCCTTAAAAGATATTTTGTCGCCAAAAGAATTGCTCCACGCAGGACACACCATGCTCTGTACACGCATAAAGTATCATTGAAATCTGAATTTCAGAAGTAGATGAATTTCCTTATAATACAGCGTACGAATACTTTTTGGAGCCACTGTACATAGGCACTCAGCAAAATACTCGCGAACTCAATTTTCATTAGCATAATGAATCTTCATGAGTTATCTCGATAAACCACGAGCATGAATATCGATTCCACGATGGAGAAGGTTTCTGCTGTATTGCACTGTATTACTGCTGTACGATCTGGCACACAGCGTTCACACTTGTCCAATGCAAATATAAATTTTGCGTTTTACAAAGAGGAATACGAAGAGGCGAAACAACCTTCCTGCATCGACATTTCCCCCCTGCCTTTACATTTGTAAACAAACAAACGTGCGAGCAGGTAAGCGACTATGCGTAGACGAGAAGAAAGTTAGTGAAAGAAATGCGAGTCCCATCGGTCGCAGTTTTTACGAGTAACGATGGAAGTTCGAATCTATTAGGTGTACGAATTAATTCGGTGCCTCTTTTCATGAAATTCAAAGCTTATTTACAAAAAGTTGGGTGTAAGTTTAATTTTCAAAATAATTTCCATTATTATCTATCTTTTTGTGGGGCACCTGATAAATGCCATCGCGAAAAATCCTTGGTAGTTTGGACTGAATATAGTCGTCAATGCTTTTTCGGACTAAATCTGGCGAATAAGCCGCATGAGGAAGAATTTCCCAGCCCAAAATGTATAGATAAAATCCTTCGTCCGTTTTGCGATGTGTGACCGAGCGTTGTCCTGCTGCAAAATGACTTGCCTTGTTCCATCGCCAGTATAAGGCCTCTTTTGCTCCAAAACATCGGCTAAATGCATACGTTGTTGTTGGTAATAGTCCGCATTAACCCTTTCGTTATGGGTGCCGTATATATTCGGCGTCCACGCGACGAACAGTGTACCGGGTGCTGACTGTAATAAATTGTATTTTTATTTATAATAATAGCAAAATTTGTAAATAGGTAAATAACTTCACAAATAACTAAACACCGACATGCAATGTATACACTTCGCGGTGTGATGCCTCGTTCAGTGGCGTCACTTCACGGAGCGGATTGCCGTAACAAAAGGGTTAATAGTCTGACCAGGATTCAATAATTCATAATAGATAATACCCTTCACATCTCATCAGATGCACAACAAAATTTTACTCCCGTGAATATTAGGTTTCGACGTTGATATTGACGGCTGGCCGGGGTCTACCCATGATCTTTTAGGTTTGGGATTATCATAAAGTATCCATTTTTCATCACCTGTGATGATCTTATATAAAAAATTATTTCTTTTAAACCGGGATAACAAAGATATGGCTGTGTCGCATCTTCGCTCTTTGCTTTCCAGACTGAGGTTATGCAGAATCCATCTATCCTTCTTTTGAATTTTTCCTAGTTCACTTAAACGATGGGATATGCATTGGTGGGCAATTCTCAGTTGTAATGCGAGCTCCTGTTGTGTTTGAGCACAGTTTTCGTTTAACAGTTGCTCGAGTTCTTCATTTTTGAACTTTTTGGGTTGATCTGAACGTTGTCTACCCGAAAGATCAAAGTCTCCATTCTGAAACTTCTGGTACCACTTTTTGCAGGTTTCATACGTTACAACACCTTTACCTAGAGCGAAACAAATCATTTCTGTAGCTTCAGTAGCATTTTTTTTCAATTCAAACGCAATAAGAATGCTGTGTCTCAAGTGTTGCTCTTCGAATGCCATCGCGTTCAGCTCTATTTTGTGAGGTTATGCTAGCAGAGCTGTCAACTGTTATAGATTGACATTTTCAATTGCCATAGGGAGGAAACAAACATTTTTATTTGAACCGGAGTTATAAGACATAGAACGTAAGGGTACCGATTTAATTTGAACATCTAATAACTTTCGAAACGTTTTGAATTTATTCGAAACTAAAAAAATTCGAATTGCCGCGAAACCGAGACGGATTGTTTGCTATCGAAGTTTTGATCAGTTTTGGTGTCTTGGAAGTCTTGATCCGCTTCGAAATTTAACGCGTGCCAGTGAAACCAGAAGCAAGAAAAGGCGGCATGTATACAGCGACAACGTTGAACGAAGAGAAGAAGATATTATAAACAGTTGCCGATGAAAACTTCAACTTCGAAGGGTATCAAGGATTGTAAGCTTTGAAACGAGTCAGGACTTTCCAGACTTTCTCAAGTTAAAATCAGATTCCAATGTTTTTATTTATTTGTTTATTGGTATTTGTATACATGTAAGAAATTCTTTGCTACAAACAAAGGAAAGCTTTGTAATAATGATTGATAGACGAGTATAAATCGCATAGAAGAATTAAAGAAGGAATATTAAACATTAAGTAAGTATAACCTTATTAATAAATCGTGTGAACGAAGCAATTAGCATTAGGACGGAGTGAGTTTATGTATTAGGTGTACAAGTTAATTTTAGTCTTTCATATTTCGATGATGATAAAGGCTATTTACAATTTGAATATCGTGATGGTATTTTTGGAGTCTTATAGTGTAAACATCTAGCTGTCCGAAACATAAGAAAACTGCTTGATTCGGTCAACGTGACCTGGCTAAATGACAGTTTAAACAATGGCGTGCAGCAAAGACATACACTCCCGTCCATAAGTATCCGGACACCTATCAAATTCATGTAAATACTGCATTTATGCTACAATAATATACTTATTTCTCAATGAAAGCAATTTTTATTGAACATTTAGTTATAGTAGAAGATATAGAGAACATAGTATAAACAATTCTTCCCACCAAATGACATAAAGATTGTTTAAATCTTCTTTTCATTGATATGTCCTCCCCGTTGCGAAATAACCGCTTGCACTAATCGAGGTAGTCTTGCGACAAGTTTTTGCAGTGTTTCTGTTTTAATTTCTCCCCAAATTGTTTTCAACATTATCCACAATTGTTTTTCACTTTCTGGGCACTTGTCTCTCGCTTGTCTATTCAATTTGTCCCACAACTATGTGTGTAACTATGTTAACTGTGTAATTTTCACTTCCTTTCTTTCTTCTAGTTCCTTTAAATAGTTTTTAAATATTTTTGCACAGTGTTTTGGATCATTATCCGGCATAAACACAAAATTATTTCCAATAGGTCTTTTTCCTGAGGGAATCGCATAGTCTTTTAGAATATTCAAATATTGTTCTTTTCGCATTATTCCTTTCACTTTCACTATATCGCCCACATTATTAGCCCCGAAACAACCCCAAATCATAACTACACCACCATCATGCTTGATTGTAGGCACAACACAGTCTGGAAGAAATTTTTCGTTGACTCTTCGACGAAAGAAAGTGCGTCGCTTGTTACCAAATGCTTAAAATTTGGATTCGTTTGTCCAAAGAACTTTTTCTCATTGGTAAATGATTCAGTTGCATGTGTTGTTCCATAGCTATATGAAGATTAAAAGACAAAATAATAAATCCATAAAAGAAACTAAATTTAAGAAATATTTATGCAAATTCCGCAAATACGTAAGTGTCCGGATACTTATGGACGGGAGTGTACATTCGTTATTGTGTGCTCTCCGCAATTCAGTTGAAAAAGAAACGCCACTGAAGCTGCAGAAATGATCTGTGATACTCTTGATAAAAATGCCGTATTTCATTCCATCTGCAAATACTGATATCGAAGATTCCGGAAAGGAAATTTCGATTTCTAGGATAAAAACGACCTGGACAACCACAGTGATTCAAGGATGAGGAATGGCAATCATTTTTTGATGAGTTCATCGAAATAAAACTGCCTAGTTTCTTCAAATCAGGTATCCGTTGTTCGAAAGATGGGCAAATGTTATAGAAAGGGAGAGAGATTGCTTCATCCACTAACTTTTGGGCATACAAATTTAAATAAACTCTGAATCTGCCAAAAAAAAGACTAAAATTAACTTGTACACCTAATAATTATGTTGGCCATAAGCAGTCCTGTATGGTGAAAGTAAAATTATACATGTATGATTTGAAGCGATTCGAAGTGCTTTCATCATCATTACTACCTACAAATCTATCTTTTCTAACATAATTCATTGCCAATTTAATTTAATTTAACTTAATTTACTTTAATTATAGTTGTTTTATATAAAATACTACTAAAATACCTTACTGTGTCACTATGTCATATTGTTTATGTAGGGTAAGATTGCTGAAGTCGTACCACTTGAATTTTGAACGACCTACAGCAACAACAGCGCATACAACCACAAACAAATATATATTTGAGTCAATCAGATATTCTACCAATTTCGTTATAATAAATAACAACAACATTAACACAAGTTTTGAATAACACGTTTAATTTCTATTTATTTGATAAATCCTAAGTTTTATACGGATTTTTCCTTAAGGGGTACGACTTGAAGAACCTTTCCCTATTATACGAATGAGTGATTTCCCGTATAAAGAAATGACAATTATCAAAATAGAGCACACACGTCTCCATTAGTGGCCGAGAATATAAACGTTGATCAGTTTATTCGTACACAAAAACTAAATGACGTTATTAAGATGTACTCTTCGTCTCTGTACCGTTCTGTCAGCCATCTTTTCATCGAACACTACATATTTCAGGATGGTATGATCGGTCGTGAATTAAAATGTATGCGACAAACACTAACAAAATATTTATTAACCTTAACAGCTAACAATTAACACTCAACAACTAACAATTAACAATAGTAATCAAATGCGAGAAGCGCCGAAGTGCATATGCGGGCTGCTAACTACTAACTGCTGATTTTTGGCATCCCCGTTTTGGCCGCTGCCTACAATATCAATGGCGGATCTAGAGTAATGATATCTCCAAGACTAGCAACATCTAAAAACATGCTAATTGTTATAGAGATTCAAAACATCCCGTTTCTCAAATCGTTGCTTTATGATACGTTATTTTAATTTAATCATTTAAACCATGGTATCACAGGTAGGAATATTAAAATATAAATTATAGACAAAGTTTGAATCGTGTCAAGGAAGGTATAAAAAACAATGGACCATCGAAGTTCGAACAAAAATGTGAAGGAAAATTCGGTTTCTAAATTCAAACGAAAATTTGAAATTTGATCAAAGAGCACTAACCAGTTTAACGATAACATAATGGGACATTTTAGAAAAGTATTAAAAAGCAGACGAAAACAAATAACATTAGACCGCTATTTTTCCAAAGAAACATGAAATCACTGTTATAGTAACGAACCAATCCTCGAATAGCGGATTGCAGGAAAATTATTAATTAACTGATATAAAATATTTTTATACGTATGTAAATAAAAACATTTCATTGTTAAACTTTTTTTTTTGTATGATCTACCAACGTGATCTTTCGAAACGGGCGCTTAAAATCTCATATCGAGTAAATTCTAACTGTCTGGAACGGATTAATTTAATTTACATTATTTCAAAGAGGAGAATAATTCGAAGTTTAAACAACTTGAAGATCGAACTGTCTCACAGTGTCGCGATTATGGTAGCTAGCAGTACAATATTACTTTCTCATGTTTATTGATACATACACTGATATAAAAATATTGATTATCATTCATTTACTATTTATTAACTAATATTTTATTACTATTGTGTTTAAGAAGCTGCAACAATGAAATATAACATAACATAATCTATAATAATAGCAATATAACGCAAAGTAATAAATGAGTCGTTTATTTTGAAAGTGGCCTAACTCCATTCTTGATAAGAAAACGCATATTATTCACTTAATAATTGCCACTATTTTAATAGGATTTATAAATTTAACACCCTTAGATACACTTAAGCAGTATAACTCATTAGTATCCTATACGTATATTTTTAAATTCATTGAAACGCAAACCCTTAAATATCTCGATTTGAACATAAATGGAGTTAGGCCACTTTCAAAATAAACGACTCAAATATACTATTTATCATTGATTTTTCCCATCTGTCATTAATTCTTAGATATGTTAGTTATGTTACATCTTATAAACCTTTCTACTACTTCAGATAATTCCGTTATGTATGACTTATACAAAATATACTTGTATAAGTCATTAAGATGATTATCTTTTCGCAAATTTGTCCAAACTTCAAAATTTTCAGACCGTGGAATAGCGACCTGCATTACTAAAAATAATAATATTACTGATTTCCGCACATTTCCGCAAATTAAAATCTGCATCAGAAGAAAGTTTAAAGTACGGTGTAATACCGCTAACAAAAATTTTTGTGTTATATCGGTGTTTATTCAATATTTTTAGGTTATTTAACACTAAATATATAAGCTTCTTAATAAAAACGATCGAAAAAATGAATAAAAGCAGTTATACATATTGTTATTGGAACTTTCCACCATAAACTATTAATTGAAAATACAATAAAAGTAAATATACAGATTTTTTCGAGTAATAATGAATTAGTAATGGCTCTAACTCAATTTTTTTAGAAGATTTCTTTTTGAAATAGATGAACGAACTGGAAATCAATGTACAATTTAATTATCGCTAAAGCAGATCTCGAGGAAGTTCCCTACAAAAGAATGTCGATATTTCTATTACCTACACTGAGGAGCATAACCACAGCACCACCCCCATTTTGAGTGTTTCGGACTTATGAGTGGGAATGCAAAAATATCAAACATATGAGGTGAAAGGGTATGGTAAATAATAAGTTTAGTGTAAATATCTGTTACAATTTATATTGGCGAGATTTGCGAAAAGAACCGCGGTTCTTTTCAAAAAGGAATTTCGGTGATGGTAGTGTGATGGTTTGGGGGGCATTTTGTATAAATGGCATGTTGAAACTGAGTTTTCCATCAAAACGGATGAACAGTACAGAATACATCAGCATACTACTAAATAATTTATTGCCATTTATTAGTAAAAATAATACTGTGTAATGGACGTTCCAACAAGATAACGTGGCCATACACACCAGTCTCAGAACGATGGCATGGCTTCAGGCAAACGGGATTAATGTTCTCAAATGACCAGCGTGTTCTCATGACCAAAATCCAATGGAAAACGCCTAGAGCATAATCGTAAGGAAAGTTTATACAGGAAATCGACAGTTTCAAAACGTCGTAGAACTGAAAAATACGATAATTGCGGTCAGCAATGAAATCCGCGAGGAAACTTTTCAAAAGCTGATTGAGAGTATGTCAAATCGCATTTTTCAGATTATAACAAAAAAAGGTGGACCTACAAATTATTAATTGTATCTTTTATCAATTGTTCTTTTCTGTTTGTAATTTATAATTGTATCTTTAATGATATGGTGCTATAGTTGTGTAACGATACAAAAATCAGTTTATATGAATATATCGTTTGTATCGACAGAAAATTACAATAAAACTTTTCTAATGTTTACTGTTTATTATACCCTTTCACCTCATATAATCGGCTTTTTTGCATTCCTATCCAAAAGTCCGAAATACTCAAAAAGGTGGGTGGTGCTATAGTTATGCTCCTCACTGTAGGCATTAATTAATAATGTGACCATTGGTTTTTTGCAGAATTAAGTTATGAATTTTGTCCAGCTAATTAGCACTAGTCAAAGCTCTGTGCGTCTGCTGGACCTTCGACATTCGTGTACGAACTTCGTGGATCCATTGCATATGCAAATATTTTCACGTATTTCGTTCCCTTTAAGCAAAGTTTCTGGATCCGCTCCTGGTACGCATCTTACCTGTTTGTTTCTATTGGTAGACAAGCTACAGTGGCTCCAAAAAGTATTCGTACACTATGCCACAAATAAATTCTTTTAACCCTGAAATTCTGAGTCTGATGAAGTATTTGATAAAACTTTGTGGGTATGTAGATTGTAATAGTGTACGTAGGAATTAATTTCTTCTCTTCATCTAAATGCCATTTTAAAAGGATGAAATCAGCGGTAATGTTTTTGAGTTTTCTCTCATTTTTTAATGATAACTTTATAATGGTACTTGATAAAGCAAAATCTTTCAAATAGAAAATGTTTAATTTTTCATACTCTATTGCCCCGTCATAAAAAGAATACCACAGAAAAGCTTGTACTCAAAGCGTGAAAGATCGCTGAAACTTTGAGATTCGTTATCAGCCCCCTTAAAAGATATTTTGTCGCCAAAAAACTGCTCCACGCAGGACGCACCATGCTCTGTACACATATAAAGTTTCATTGAAATCAGAATTTCAGAAGTAGATGAATTTCGTTATAATACAGTGTACGAATACTTTTTGGAGCCACTGTAGCCTCATGCTGCTCACAAGAGAGATCACCGGACAACTCTGTTCAGCTTCACGTGTCGTCGTAGCAAGATGCGAAGGCAGCTCGAGAAAAGATCAACAGACCCGATACGACTTTCCCATTCGTTTTTGTTCTGTTGCTGCAAAAATAACAGACAATAGACAAGTTTGCATCGGATGCGCGCAGGTAGCACGGATTCAGGTGGAGCGAGAGAGGTTTCCTTAGCTCTGGGAATTTAACACACGTTTCCCTATCAGCATCGCATATCTGTGACGCAACGATTTCCATTGAGAATCCAGTGTCACGTGTGTGCGACAACAGTCAACTTTTATATTTTCTTTGTTACGTGAAAACGGACAATCCACGTGGCGTACTTGGTGGCTATAAAAGTGATTCGAGTCAAAAATAAATAAATAAAAGTTATTCTATTAAACTCTGAAAAACTAAAGCTAAATCGTAAAAAATAGGGGCATTTAAAAATTTTAGAAATTTTTGCGAAACATTTTCGACCTACAGTGATTCCAAAAAGTATTCGTACACTGTGTTACAAATAAATTCATTTAACCTTAAAGTTCTGATCTCGATCAAAGTTTTTAATAAAATTTTGCAAATATGTGGAACGTAATACAGTAAAACCTGTTTTTGTGCGGTGGATGGGGACCACATAAAAGAAATCGTACAAAAAAATATTTGGAAATTTTATAAATACTTACATATTATAACCAACTTTGTACGATATACTACCTAAAATTTTTTTTATGCGGCGGACAGGGACCGCATAAAAAAAGTCGCACTTAGAAAACACATCAGTTATTTACGAAATAGATGAGAGAATGCTTTCAATTAAATTAAATAATAAAATTAGACCTGGAAAATTTGTAAACACATTTAATTCTTCATTGTACATATACATGGAGAAGTTTTCAAATTGTACATTAAATAGTTCGCTGCTACTCGTCGTAATTTAAAACGCGCATCTTCTTGTGGCGAATTGGTCCAAAATCGCTTTCGTCGCTTGAAGATAGGATTTCAATTCCACAACATGTATATGTACATTGATAGGAAACATTAAACTGGTGCCAACGCCGCTGAGATTCATATACCGCATAAAAATAAATCGCACGAAAAAATTCGCACAAAAACAAAATTGCATAAAAAAGGACCGCACAAAAACAGGTTTTACTGTAGTATGTTTATGGATATCCTCTCGTCTTAAACTTTTGTCCGCTACTGTATATATAAGTATTTAATTACATTAAGGTTACGTGTAATCTGGAATATAGAGGCGAAATTTGGTGATGTCAATTCATAAACTGTGCTCAGTAAGAAATAAATGCTATCTAATTTACAGTAACTCCAAAAAGTATTTGTACATTGTGTTGCAAATAAATTCGTTTAACCTTAAAGTTCTGATTTCAATGAAAGTTTTTAATAAAATTTTGCAAATATGTGGTACGTAATAGTATGTTTATGGATTAATCTTTTATTTTATTAAAATACCACCTTAAGGAGATAAAAACAACGTTAATAATTTCAATAGTTTTTCTCGTATTTTAAATATAATTTTGTAATGGTGTGTGATAAAGCAAAACCATTCGGATAAAAGATGTTCAATTTTTAATCTTCTATTACTCAGTCATAGAAAAAGATTCCAGGGGAACTTGTATTCAAAGCAAGAAGAATCGCTAAAACTTTTAGGATAACTTTTAACTGCTCAAAAAGAATTCCCGTCGAGAAAAAGAATTGTTCCATGTATAACCCATTATGCTCTATACATATGCAAACTTTCACTGAAATGAAGTGTACGAATACTTTTTGGAGCCACTGTATATTACTTTCATAATCATCGACGCATTTGTGACACATTGAGAGGCTCTATTTATATGTTCATTTATCAGATTTTAGTAATTACAGTGACTCACAAATTAATATATATAAAATTAAAATAATAATCGGACGGTTAATATTTAATTGTCTTTTTCTGATAACTATTTCCCTTCGTATCTTCTGAACTTCTCAATCAATTATTACTGCAATTATTGCAATTCAGAGCCAGCTGCTAGATCTCGATGAAATAAACAAAAATATGACAAGGAGTGGTGTTCGATTAATTTCGGGAGTCGCTGGAGTCTGAATAAAATTGTTCGATGAATTTCTCAGAATTTCGACAAACGAATTCGTGGGCCGTGGCTGGAATCATCAGGTTTTAATAACTACAGTGACTCACAAAATTAATATATATAAAATTAAAATAATAATTAAACGATTAATATTTAATTGTCTTTTCCTGATAACTATTTCCCTTCGTATCTTCTGAACTTCTGAATAAATTATTATTGTAATTATTGCAGTTCAGAGCCAGCTGCTAGATCTCGATGAAATAAACAAAAATATGACAAGGATCAATTTTGAGAGACGCGGGAATCTGAATAAAATTATTCGGTGAATTTCGCAGAATTTCGACAAACGAATTCGTGGGCCGTGGCTGGAATCCTTTCTTCGCGGCGTGGTAGCGAGCGTGTTAAGTTGGACAGGACTGAATTAGCGATCGGTCGTTGGCGTAGTACACGGAGCATTCAGTAGTATATAAGGGCGACTCTTTCGTATGGGGACGCATAACCGAGGAGTCATTCCATGACACGCGTTGTACACCGCCAGGATAATCTCAGCCTCCGTTAATTTTAACTCGATCGGTCCAAGTGTTCGATTTAATCCGAGACAAAAAGGGTAGCTCGCCCTCTGCCACCCCTTTTCGACCTCGAAACGCTTGTCGCATATATCGTGGAGAACATTTCGTACCGTTTGCACGGACGAACACCGTTCCGTGTTCTCGTTCTTTCAAATTTCGAATCGAATTTGTAGCTGTGATCGTTTCGATTGTTACAAAAGTCGGTCAACCGAGTGAATGCTAAAATAGTGAAACGAGAGCGCAGCGGAACGATCATACGCGAGGTTAGAACTCCGCTTTCGCGTGCATTGCGAATTTCAACGATCTCTGTGACTGCTGCAACGAGTAGAACCTGAAGATCTTCGTCAACGAAATTCGTAGTTTCTGTGAAAGAAGCTGAAAGAACGTCGAGTGCGTGAGCATGCAAGGAACTGCAAGGAATTGAAGAAAATTGTGGAAGAATATTGCAATCCGTGCAGAATGACCTCCGTGATGCTCGTTATAGGAGGATCGTGGCTGACGTTCGTCCTCTCCACGTGTTTAATAACAATCGCTCTGGTATTATTGCTGCGAAGAGGGAAGTTCTTGTACGCCCTGAGAAATGTGCCTTACCCCCCTGCACTTCCTATCATCGGGAATTATCAGTTGTGCTGCAGTCCAGAGGGTGAGTAAAACGTTTTCTCGAAAAGGACGTCGACTTGTAACTACAGTGGCTCTAAAAAGTATTCGCACACTGTATTATAAGGAAATTCATCTACTTCTGAAATTCTGATTTCAATGAAACTTTATGCGTGTACAGAGCATGGTATGTCCTGCATGGAGCAATTATTTTGGCGGCAAAATATCTTTTAAGGCGGTTGATAACGAATCTCAAAATTTCAGCGATTTTTCACGCTCAGAAGACAAACTTTTCTGTGTTTTTTTTATGACAGGATGATAGAGTATTAACCCTCTGCGCTCGAGAGGTGACTGTTAGTCACCAAATGATTGTTTCGCAAATTTTCAGACCTTAATTTGTTTATTAGTTAGACTCTGAGGTTGAATAGCCATATATGTAAATTTTAGTATATCACTTAACTAAATTAAATGACCTATAATATAGGCAAATCTTAGTAAATATATCGAAATTAAAAGTTTTTGAAACTGGTGTCATTAGACGATTAACAGTCACCTCTCGAGTACAAAGGGTTAAAATTTAAACATTTTCTATTTGAAAGGTTTTACTTCATCAAGTACCATTACAAAGTTATCTTTAAAAAATGAGAGAAAACTCAGAAACTTCAACGCTGGTTTCACCCTTTTAAAATGGCATTTAGATGAAAAGAAGAGATTAATTCATACGTATACTATTACGATCTACATACCCACAAAGTTTTATCAAATACTTCTATCAGACTCAGAATTTCAGGGTTAAATGAATTTATTTGTGACGTAGTGTACGGATACTTTTTGGAGCCACTGTAGATAAGATTTTCAGTTTTGAAACGATAAGCGCGATGCAATTGATTACGTAACATATCTTATGTTAATTTTAACAATATAATTAACGTTTAAAGTTAAAAATATTACTTCTATTTTATATCTTGTTATTATCTGTAAACAAAATTGAATTAATATAAAATTTAAGTGATATTTGATTTCTCAAAGTTGAAATTAAACGATTTTTGCAATTGATTAGTTTTGAAAGTGGTGTAAGTCCATTTGCAGCCCATAAATATACATTATTTTAGTTAAATTTGCATAAAACAAATGTCTATAATTAAATTACATACCGATAAATCAGTAAAAATATTGTTAGACTTTATACGATTAATCTATATCTTTTTATTGAGAGATATGCTAACTTTTAATTTTATTGAAACAAGAAAAAATGTACTTATACCACTTTCAAATTAAGTGGTCCATATAAAATATACATATGGTTATTACTAGACTGTGGATCTTGATACATTTATGAGAAATTTAGACATGCCAAAAAGCGCGGCATACACGTGACACGCAAAAATATAAAAACATTTAATGTGAATCACACATTATAATATTCACAGAGTGAAAACGGGAATCTAATTTTGTCTATCAGAGTATGAATTTTCATAAAAATCCGCAGTCTAGTTATTACTATGGAAATTCAAAACTTAACGTATCTGGACTCGTTGATTTATGTTTCAATAAAACTTCTCTTATCCGAATACCTATTATTTGAACGTTACATCCAAGTTATTTGGATAGAGAACGTCATTTAGAGGAAATCACATAATTGATGAAATGGTTAAGCTATATTTTGTATAAAATGTAGCTGTAATTTTAATACTTAATTATGTTTTTAATAAATATTTCCATCCGCGCTTTTTGTATTTTTTAATTAATTATTGGTATTCAGAAACAGTCATTATAGCTTGAAGAAATAAACAAATACAGTAAGAAGTGTTTAATCAATTTCATGAATTGTAATAATAGTCTTTTACTCTATAAAATTATGGAATTTAACAGAGAAAAAACCTTATATCCATTTAAATGAATGAGAGGTCTAGTATAAGAAAAGGTAATCGTTCTATTATTCGAAAATTCTTTTATCCGAACACTTTCGTCTCCTTATTAATTCGTATATGGGAAGTTCCACTGTATCAAGTCGGACACGATATGTAGATTATGCTTGAAATATGAAAAACATAACTGGCATTTACAATACATGAATGCATGCTTGTGTAGATTGTCACAGAAAAAATTTTTGATGGCTGTCAAAGTCCTGTTGTGATTTATCTGGATATATTTTTATTAGAATGTTCAGTAATAGATTATGACACAGAGATTTGTAAAAAAAATCGTAAGGCAATGGATTAAGATTTAATCTAATAATAAATATTTACTATTATGCAAAGTGACGAGAAATGTTAATAGAACGCGATGATAGTCGTGTCACTAAGTGTAGTACTACAATAGTTTTGAATTCAAGGAAAATAAAATTATAAATGTAAATTATGAGATTATGTAAATACCTTCATAATTATTAACTAATTGTATTACTATTACTAGATTAACCATTTAATCAGTTATTAATATTATATGTGGATTCATCTTCATTTTTATTACAATAATTGGTATTTACAGTGGTAATAATCATTTTGAATTTAAGAATTGTAAAATTATAAACTTATAGAAATTATGTAAACGCATAATTTATTAATCAATGATATGATATGATTGGATTAACTATTTAATCAGCCATTAATATTATATCAATGAAGTATAAAAGAATACATCTTTCTTTTTCTCTTGATTTAGAAATCCTGTTGCTATTGTAATAAAAAATGGCAAGAAAGAATAATTTCAATGACACTTGAAATATTTATATTCCACCTTTCCTTTAATGTTATTTTACGCAAAATTCCGTAGTATTTATATCCGATGTTTTGTATACTTATGGAGATTACGTGCATTTTGTACTTTTTTAAGCATTTAAATTTCTCATGAATACATAAAAACCTGCAATGTGATTATCAATCTTCAATATGGAGGTTCTCTTATTATTAATCATTAGCATATTGTATTATTGCGGTGACCATATTTTTTGAAAAAATTAAAGGATAACTCAGAAATTATGGCACAATAAAGAAAAATAAGTTAAATTTTGCTTGTAAAATTAAATAATATTTAATACGAAATATGGGAATACTCGAAATTGTTACTCGAAAATAGGATATAAAAGGTTGAATAATCATGTTATTAATTTAAAAAAATTAGTTTTTATATTTTTCAAAGAACTATACTGTTTTTAATAATGGATTCGTGTTTTAAAAATTCATAAGACTCGGTAGAATTTATTTCAAAATAGGATTTGGTATAAATACAGGCTTTCAACGTTTCGATTATGAATTGAGTTTCATCAGGATTTGAAAACCGCATGTTGTTTCAATTTGTTGTGGTCTAAGTGTAAAAAATCCAAACAAAATATAAATTATTTAGAAAAAAGTACGAAACTGAGTTTTAAAGTAATAAATTACTTATAATACACTTATAAAAAAAAAATGCGAAATGAATAGTTCTATTAAATACTTCCAAATATATTTTTTACATAATCTTCATAGAAAATTAATGAAAAATTTCAATTTAAAAAGAAATCATTCAATATACAAAATACCTACTTAATATTACCAAATTCAAATTAGAGATGATTCATTTCAAGGTAATTCAACTTAAATTTAAACAAATTTTATTGGAAATGTAGACATTAAAATATTTATGATTCAATATCAAAATTTCATTGAAGACCTCAAGCAATATATATACCTACGCGTTAAATTATATCTGTACCCTGTTGACATGATTTAACAATATAACTTAAGAACTAATATCTTGAACGACTTCTGTAACCTATTTTGATACCGCACCTCATTATCGTGTCCACATTTCTCCAACGAATCAATTAATTTGTCACACTGACAGCAATGCCATGGAAGATAATAAATGCATGAGATATTGCGAGGACATTTGTCAGATTCGATGAAGCGTACTCTAATATTTTCCCAGTTCCACATCTGAATTGATAACAAGTTGTACATATGTGGTATCCCATGTAACTGGGACAAACTGATAGTAGGGCAAAATTAAATGACACGAAATGAAACACATCTTTGAATTAATTGTATGCATTTTTGAGTATCAGTTCATTGAAAAACGCGAAAGCGTTCTTTTTTAACGAGTTAAGTGTGTTTGACGACTATATCCGTCATGGAGATATGGCAAAATTTTGTGTCATAACAACTATATCCGTCATGCGTAAAATTTTGTTACAATTTGATATTTAAATTGTAATTTTGGCGAAAACTAAATTATATTCGTAAAGTTTAATATGCTTAAAATGTTTAGAGGTCAACACGAAATTAAAAAAAAAACAAATGAAAATTATAAATAATTTAAGTTGGATTTATAACCATATCCGTAATCGCCTGATTATCGCGACACACACTGGGAGGTGCTTTGTAAAGAGGTCGCCATACTTAACTGGTTAAAATGGAAATTTTCGCTTTTGGATACATTAATCGATAGTCTTCTACGTATCATGAAAATATATCAAGGTACTTATACCTGAGAGCTACTATTTTAAAAATTACTTTAATTACTTTAATTATAAGTTCTTCCAATTACGTATTTTCTATCGGTATAGCTTTATCAACGTATTGTGTATTCGTTGTATCAATATCAATCGGTGTAAGATATCTAGCCATTTTTATTCAGCATTAGAAAATCGTGGAATTTTCAAACAGTGAAAAACTGGATATGTTAATTATGATCATTAAATGCAAATAGAATGTCTCCGATGCTACGAGATTGTATAAAGAAATACCTTGACCGAAAATAATTAATAGGTATCTATTTGAAGATACATAAATGTTAATAATTTAAATTTAGTAGGATCCTTTGTAAGACAAAAAAGGTATGTCCAAAATAATTTTACAAAAATGAAACATGTTTTATGCTAGAGCTAAAATAACGTACACTATCGCTCAAAAGTTTAGACCAGGCATCGTCATTCGAATAAATCAAATTTTTTCATTCGAGCATTATAAGCGTAATTTCTAGTTCCAATCGAATATGGCTTCGCTGCAACGACAGAATAATAATTTTCTGCGAGATTCCTTAAGTGGGATTTAGTTCATTATGAGATCATCACGTGTTCCAAACTTTTGAGTGGCAATGTACACACGCTGACAACAAAGAAATTCGCTGAAGCCTCTATATGGACCGTTTATTTTGAAAGTGTTGCAAGTCCATTTTTAAAAAAAATGAGATATCATGTAATTTATGTTTAATTCAGTGTAAACTTTTTATTTATAACTAGTTAATATTTAATTTCTTAAAAAATGCCCATGCTTTGTCCAATTCAAAATTGGCCGATAAAAGAATTTGCGTAACCATTGATTATGAAAGTGGTGTAAGTCCGATTTCCTTAGTCAAGTGTCAGGCATTACGAAAACAGAATTTCCTGTACACACCACAGAATTATCATGATGTCCTTAAAGGAATGTATACAACATAATAAATTTACTTTACGTGAAACGAAACGAGAGGATTTCATTTCAACAAAAAATCTACAGAACGCAATAAAAAAACAAATAAATAGAAACACTAACGGAGGAAAAGTAAATTGGTTGCAAATATGTTGGATGAGGTTTCAAAAAAGTACACTATATACTATCTCATATAAAACATCGGTGGAGAACAAAGAATTTAAGACTAAGTTTATTATACGTCCAGCTGTTTATTACACTGCTCTGACGCCTTTATATCACGATACTAGGCCTATTAATTACAAAAAATATAAGGATATGGAGCAGTTATTACCCTATATACTTCCTGTGCATCATGAATATTTTAAAACACAGTCGCAAGGAGATATGTTAATTTTAACAATATGATTAACGTTTAAAATTAAAAACACTACTTCTATTTTATATCTTGTTATTATTTGTAAACAAAATTGGATTAATATAAAATATTTTAAGTGATATTTGATTTTTCATAGTTGAAATTAAACGATTTTTACAATTGACTAATTTTGAAAGTGGTGTAAGTCCATTTGCAGTCTGTAAATGTACATTATTTTAGTCAAATTTGCTTAAAACAAATGTATATAATTAAATTACAATTAAAATTAGACTTAATACAATTAATCTTTATTTTCTTATTTAGAGATATGCTAACCTTTAATTTTATTGAAACAAGAGAAAATGGACTTACACCACTTTCAAAATAAACGGTCCATATAATATATACATATATCGTAATTTACTTTATTGCATACATATTTGAGGTGTCCCTGGTTTTAACCACAAAACTCTGTCAAGTAAGAAAAGATATTATGTGAACATAGGTTATTTACAGCTTTATTCAGAAAATTTACGGCAAGGATACAAAACATGAAAGAAATGGTAATTTATGATTATCATGATACAATTTAGAAATATATTAATAATATTTACATTTAAAATGTTTATCTAGACTGTGTTTACAGTCTGAGGTCGTCAAACGTAGTCGAATTAATATTGTGTTTACTAAAATAAAGCAAATTAAAAAAGCGAAATTCATTGAGCGATAAATTTGGTTTTTGACCATTGTCAATCTGGAATATCAATTAATTCTTGAAATTAATTTTTGTTCCACGACAATTTTTTACTAAACGTAACTTTAACAAATAAACTGAATGTAAATACTTTTTATATATTCTTAGATTGTATCAGAATAATAATTAACACTTACCATTTCTTTCGTATTTCGTTTTTTTTTGTTTATACCTTTTGAATAAAAGTGCAAATAATCTATATTTATATATTCCTTTTTTCATTTAGACTAATAAAATACACTCGTAACATTTCTTGGGACGCCCTGTATGTACGATTTACAGTAACAAAGCAAACATTTTTCTTTTTATAAAAAGAAATACTCACACGTGTTATTTAATTATATTTAAATTAAAGAAAGAAAAAGAAACGTATTGCAAGAGAGCAGAATTCACAAAAAATTACAACTTCTTTCTATCTGGGTACTGGTTATCAAAATATAAATAAACAGCGAGCAATAATATTATTTGCCGTGGTTCGATGATGTTTAACTCGGTTATCTTAAAACTATTGGGTTATCCGGAAAGTTTGTGCCGATTTTTAATAGGTGGCATAAGGACAGGTCTAAATTTATTGGAATGATTGAGAACAAATAATACGTATACGTATCGTAAAAGACAATACTTCAGGCATATTTGAAACAAAATTTGGATACGATATGTTAATTTTTCTCAGTTTTATATGCCTTTGAATATGGAAGAAAACAAAGTGCATTTTAGGCACTTTAGGTATTTAATACTTTTCAATCAACGGGAAGAGAAAAATGCCACAAAAGTATTCCGGTAACTTTTTCGATCATTACAAAATTCCTTTGCTGGAAAAAACTCCTTTGACAAGATAAAACATCAGGTAGAAAAGTCTTTCGCTAAAAAATCTAACAGATTCTGGAAGGATGGAATTTTTAAGTTGTCTGTAAGATAAAGAAAGGTTGTACAAAGGAATGGCACCTGTATACTTGAATAAATGTATGCTAAAATTTGAATCCCCTTTAATCGCGCTTCAATCCTCTTTCAAAATCGGCACAAACTTTCAGGACAACCCAATAAATACAAAAAGCGGATGAAGTTACTCTTGAATACACTCAATGAAAGAGAATAAGGAGAAAAAAAAGGAGAGATATTTATCACCTCGATCACACTAACGCTATCTAATAAAGACAATTGGATCGTGTATTTTGAAAGTGGTGCAAGTCCATTTTCTCCTGTTTCGAGAAAATTAAAGGTAAGCATATCTCTGAATAAAAAAATATAGATTAATTATATCAAGTCTGGCAATGTTTTTACTGATTTATCGATGTGTAATTTGATTATAGAAATTTGTATCAGACGAATTTAACTAAAATAATGTATATTTACGAGCTGTAAATGGACTTACACCACTTTCAAAATTAGTCAATTGTAAAAATCGTTTAATTTCAATTTGAAAAAATCAAATATCATTTAAAATATTTTATACTAATGCAATTCTGTTTACAAATAATAACAAGATATAAAATAGAAGTAGAATTTTTAATTTTAAACGTTAATTACATTGTTAAGATTAACATATCTTCTTGTAGCTGTGTTTTAAAATGTTCATGATGTACAGGAAGTATATAGAGTAATAACTGATCCATATCCTTATATTTTTCGTAAGTAATAGACCTAGCATCATGATATAAAGGCGCCAGGATGATTTTTTCAAATTTTAGCGATCTTCCCGGACGTGTAATAAACTTAGTTTTAAATTCTTTGTTCTCCATCGATGTTTTATATAAAATAGTATATGGTACACTTTTGATAAACCTCATCCAACATACTTGCTACCAATTTACTTTTTCTCCATTAGTGTTTCTGTTTATCTTTTTTTTTTTTATTGTGTTCTGTAGATTTTTTGTTGAAACGAAATCCTCTCGTTTGATTTCATGTAAAATGAATTCATTATGCTGTCTAGATTCTTTTATGACATCATGATAATCCTGTGGTGTGTACAGGAAATTTTGTTTTCTTAATGCCTGACACCTGTCTATGGAAATTGGACTTACACTACTTCCATAATCAATGGCCACGCAATTTCTTTTATCGGCCAATTTTAAATTGGACAAAGTATGGGAATTTTTTTAGAAATTAAATACGAACTAGTTATGAATAAAAAGTTTACACTGAATTAAGCATAAATTATGTGATATCTCATTTTTTTTTTAAGTGGACTTGCACCACTTTCAAAATAAACGGTCCAATTGTTAGTCTGCTGCATGTGCAAGCAAGCGTCATTTTGTCGCATGATTCTGTATCTGTTTTTATTGCTTTTCACTGACAGTTATGGAAGAGATAAACAAATCGAGAAACATAAGGAGAGAACTATAACGCATAAGGAAAAGCATACGATCGTACGTCAAAAAATCGCTCGTCTACGTCAGGCTTAAACACACTAGTATGAGTGTCCATATGCGAACGCGAAAGATATGTGTTATGAATGTAAATTAGCACAAACGAAAGTGTGGTAGAAAGAATGGAAATTATTCAGTCAACAGTCACTAACAATAAGATATTTTAGTAGCACGAGATTCGAATATAGCAGTTTTTTAACTTGGGTGCTCCAGATTTGCAGACAGTCAGTTACAAAAGTTTCCATACACTTGTTAAATTTCTAAGACTCCTATGAAGAAACTAGGGTTTCAGAATATTTAATGAAGAGTAGTCAGTTTGTTAGATAAAATTGGACAAATTTTGAAAATGTGATGATATTTCTTATGTTTATTTATAAAAAAAGGGAACAAACCGAATAGAATTGCAATTCTACGAAAATGTAGGTTATATTAGAAAAAAAAATAAAATAAAATTTGTAGGCATAATATCTGTAATGGTTATAACAACAAAGATGCACTTTAACAATAGATTTACGGACATTTCTCGTTTATCTATTTCTAATATGCAAATACTAACAAATAGGTATATATCGTACAGAATTTGAAATCGCAGAATTCAGAAGAAAATAGACCAGGTTATATTTGTATCGCTTCATAAATAAAAGTCAACAAATATTGCTAGGAATAATAGTAATTGTTTTTGTAAGTTTTGTACATGAATCCCGTAAACCTTGTATAGTATGTGTAGATTCCACTCTTTTATAATTTCAATTTAATTACATTTTCTGATAGACAAATGTAAAAACTTCGCTGTGCTTTTTAAATTTGATTAACTCCAATCTACAAATTAAAGAATATCCATAATATTCAAAATCTTGGTTCCTTTTTAAAACTTTACCGACCGAATGAGGAGATCTCCCATTTTGTCCTCAACAGAGCGCTGCAATTAATTCTATTTGCTTTTGTTATTAGTTAGCCTTGAACTAATACTGTTAATAAATTTGTAATAAATTTAACATCAGCTTAGGACTAACTAATAACAAAAGTAAATAGAATCAATGGCACTGCTTTATCAAGGAAAAAATAGGAGATCTCCCCATTCGGTCGAGCGTCGGCCACGTATCGGCCACTTAAACCCTGAACGCCGGCCTTATTCGCTTGTTTCTGATCACTGAACAGCCAAAACAAAATATATAAAACTTAATATATTTTCGTAAAATAGTACATTTTATTTGGATATTCGTCATATACAATTTAACGGTAATTAAAATAGAAACAAAATCAAACATTCGCGGGGCCGGCTGTCAATGTGTTAAAATATTAATTTGGAAAACTGTTTTGTGAAAATTTATTGATCTTTCTAAAAATTTTGTAACATGAGAAGTTTCCTTGACATTTACTACCTTTTAAAAGCTGTTATTCTAGGCTGTAGCCTAATCAACCTATATCTAAATCAGCCACTGCGCTGAACCATATAGATCAGTGGTGAACAATCTTATTGTTAGCTCTGCGATGTGCCAAAATTGTTAATCTATTATCCCCTACAAGCCTTCAACAAACGTGTAATTTACTTATTTTTCTGCATTTTCGCTGTATCGCCACTTTCAAAATAAACGGTCCAATTATTAATTACATATAATGGTTGACTTTTTAACACGTTGAATGCCACGCCAGTTTTACAGGGTTTGCCCGTGACGACACAATAAATTTTCTATTATACGATACATACACTGTTGAAATATTAATTACAATAAATAAGTGTGACTACTTTCAGATATTTTTTACTGCATTAATTCCTCCACACCATTGCATTAACGATAGTAATAATGAAAAATTGATAAGTATTGACATCTGTCCAAATTATGTATTTCTACCAATTTGAGCGCGACGGTCACTGGTGACCCCCACGGCGCCACCGACAAGTTGAGTGCCAGTCACCGGTGACCTCCATGGCATTCAACGTGTTAAATACGATATACTCCGTGTGAAATTAGGATAAACTTGAATCACCACACCTTTGGAACTAATTGCATATAGTCTGTTCAATCTGCCTGAGAATGGTTAAATGTTTCTAAAACTATGAAAGAAATTCGAAACAAATATTTTAAATGAAAATGAAAGCATATATTATGTTGGTCTTCAGATAGATAGAGGGATACGTTTTATTTCAGACCAGTATTTAACCTTAACACTTAGCCAACCAATCGGGGAAATCTCCCATTTTAATTTTTGCAACGCGTTTCTCGTTTTCTGTCATTGTTAACACGTTGAATGCCACGAGGGTCACCGGTGACCGGCACTCAACTTGGTGGTGGTGCTGTGAGGGTCACCGGTGACCGTCGCGCTCAAATTGATAGTAATACATAATTTAGAAAAATGTCAATACTTATCAATTTTTCAATATTACCATCGTTAATGCAATGGTGTGAAGAAATTAATGCAGTAAAAAATATCCAAAAGTAATTACACTTATTCGTAGTAGATAATATTTCAACAGTACATGTATCGTATAATAGAAAATTCATCATGGCGTCACAGGCAACCCCTGTAAAACTGGCGTGGCGTTCAACGTGTTAACTACCTCGACCTGAAGTTTTTCGCAATTACTGACGAACTGCTACTGCGAAGCACAACATATAATAATAGCTACACCCGATATATTTGCTACTTTTGCCATTACATAAACTACAATGTTTTGAATGATACCACACAAAAAACAATATTAGAATATATTACTGTTTTTCGATTCCATGTTTGGATCTCATTTTCTTATTTATCGTTAGTCATCTTTAATGTCCTTAATTTCCTGATTTCGTTGCCTACACTTTTTGAAAAACCATTAAAAAATAATTGTTATAAACTTTTAATTTTATGTTTTGTATAAATAATATTGTAAAATCGTTAAACGAAATTATTGCCGTGAAATATAATTGCTTTCGGACATTTTTGAGTTCAAATAGTATTATAAATTTCAGTCCGTGCTACTTCCGAAAAATGCACGGTGGACAGCGCAGTTTGGCTTTTCCGAACGCGGTGCAAGCTGAACAGTTCTCTGTGGCGCGTGCGGTCGGCTAAGTGTTAAGAAATCCTTCAAGAGTCTTTGTGAAGGTCGCGTTTAAGTTTTTAAGGAGAACTTTATATGTTCCGAATCTTATGTATTGCGCACAAGGCCATTTCAAGATATGAAACATCGAAGTTTGCATGCCATCGCCATTATCATTACTCAGCCTGACTTCGTGCACCATGGTGACCGTAAAAAGAGCTAATTTTATGCGTGTATACTAAAATGGTCGAGCTTATGTACCGATACTTACAGTGGCTTCAAAAAGTATTCGTGTACTGTGTTACAAATAAATACATTTAACCTTGAAGTTCTGATTTCAATGAAAGTTTTTAATAAAATTTTGTAAATACGTGGAACGTAATAGTATGTGTATGGATTAATTTCTTCTTTTATTGAAATACCACCTTAAAGAGGTGAAAACAACGTTAATGATTTCAATAGTTTTTTTCGTATTTTAAATATAATTTTGTAATGGTGTGTGATAAAGCAAAACCTTTCAGATAAAAGATGTTGAATTTTTAATCTTCTATCACTTAGTCATAGAAAAAGATTCCAGGGGAACTTGTATTCGAAGCATGAAGAATTACTAAAACTTTGAGGATAACTTTTAACCTCTCAAAAAGAATTTCCGTTAAGAAAAAAATTGCTCCATGTATAACCCATTATGCTCTATACATATGCAAACTTTCATTGAAATCAGAATTTCAGGATTAGGTGAATTTCCTTGAAATGTAGTGTACGAATACTTTTTGGAGCCACTGTATGTACCTCACTTTCATATAAGAAGTTTCAAATCGGATTAAAACAAACATGGTTTTTAATAATCTGGCTAACTCTTTGATATAATTGTCTCAAAAAATAAAAATTTTTCCATTCGTTTCAATAACTCATTTTTTAATATTCTACAATTAGTTTCATAGTTGATTAGTATGCATTTTGAATTTTATACATAATGTATATTGTTAATAGGCAACTACAAGTTTCTTATTTTAAATAATTAAGAAGAACAAAATGACGAAGAAACAGCAGAATCCCTTTTATAATTAATTTAAAAGTTTTATAATATACGTTGACTCGATATTCTTTGGCAACACTTTTCTACTCTTTTGTGTTTGATTTGATATTATAAAACTGCACATAGAATTATATGATTTTTGTTACTCGTAGATCATCCTTAATGTCATCAATTTCACCATAAGTCCAGTTTGCGATTATAATTATCGTTGTTACTTAAAAAGTCGTCAATTTAACCCTTAACGAACGAGCGCATTTTTATAAAACTATGACCAGTAGGTCGACGGATTTTTAGGAAATTAAGTTAAGCTTCATTTCCAGAGTGAGAATAGGTGCATAATTAATATCGGTTTATTGGATTTTATGAAAACTTACAGTAATAATAGGTAGCATATGAACAGATATGTCCATACAAAAAAATACTGAAGTGAAAATTTCAGAAAAATAATAGGAATTGAAATAAACAAATAGATGCGTGTATTTAATGTATAGATTTGTATACATTTATAAATTTATTTTTTATAGATTAACGATATATTTATACAAAATTACTTATATTTTTTTTGGGTGTGGTACTTCTCTTTGCCATATTTTATAAGGCTTAAATTATGGATAGAAAAAATAAAAATAGCACGCATGTACGCACGACTTCGTTTCTCTTTCTTCTAACAGATAGTGCTCCGAAAATGACGATAACAAACTTTATTGACCGTATATAAAACGATGTATTTTCGCTCAATCCTCGGAGAGGAATGAGAGGAATGCGCTCCAGAGCGCGACAAAGAACAATGGCCGAACGCCCTTAATTGTTGCATGTATAATTAAGGCCAAACCTAACAGATTTCCTAAAATATCACATCATGCCGCGTGTATGGCGGCATTCGATTTTTTTAAAATATTAATGATGTCGCGAGTATGGCGGCATTCGTTCGTTAAGGATTAACAATATCTCTTATACGTAATTGAATAATACCTATTCATTATATTTATATGAAATTTTTAGAAATGTAGTGTATTTTTTCGTATCAATGGTGGATAAAAATTACTTGGAATAACGCAATAAGTTAATTATTCGCGGATAACGAACGAACAAAAATTATTTGTTATCTTTTATTCATTATTTGAATCGAATAGTGAATAAGAAATAAACTATACACGGAAAGATTAGAATAAAAAGTAATCGGATTAAAGAAGACATCAAAAGCTCTTCCTAACCTCGTGTTCATACGTAAGAAACAATTTTCACGTTATCGAGTCTCTATTTAAAGTTCAAAATCGAGAAATTAAAATAACATGTTCGGATAACGTGCAACCTTGGTTTGCGCCTTTGTTTATTTTTATTCGTCGTTACTTGCGCTACTTCTGTCCGTTCGTACTTGCTCGTCAGATGTGAATCCGGTTTAACGACACCAAGAAAGAAACAGGTCGAGGTCTTTCGTAACTTGAATAACATCGTTGTGACGTGTAATTGTGTGAAATTATTCGTACCCTTAAAAAAAGAAAAATATTACCGAAACGGTGAACTGTGAACGGTTATTTAAGATGCAATCATCTCGATGCGCGTATAAATTTTATAGCATTGGTTCAGACATTTTGATAGGTTGGACCAACTTACAGGACACATACAGTGGCTCCAAAAAGTATTTGTACACTTCAATTTAAGGAAATTTACCTAGTTCTGAAATTCTGATTTCAATGAAAGGTTTCATGTACAGTGGCTCCAAAAAGTATTTGTACACTGTATTATAAGGAAATTCATCTACTTCTGAAATTCTGATTTCAACAAAACTTTATGTGTGTACAGAGCATGGTGAGTTTTGCGTGGAGAAATTTTTTTGGCGGCAATATATCTTTTAAGGGGGCTGATAACGAATCTCAAAGTTTCAGCGATTTTTTGCGCTTTGAGTATAAGCTTCTTTGTGTTCTTTTTTTATGATAGGGCGATAGAGTATTAAAAATTAAACATTTTTTATTTAAAAGGTTTTGCTTCATCAAGTTTCATTACAAAGTTATCTTTTAAAAATGAGAGAAACTTCAACGCTGGTTTCACCCCTTTAAAATGGCATTTAGATGAAGAGAACAGATTAATTCATACGTATAATATTACGATCTGCATACCCACAAAGTTTTATCAAATACTTCTATCAGACTCAAAATTTCAGAGTTAAACGAATTTATTTGTGACATAGTATACGAATACTTTTTGGAGCCACCGTATATAGAGCATAATGGGTTATACATGGAGCAATTTTTTTTCTCGACGGGAATTCTTTTTGAGAGGTTAAAAGTTATCCTCAAAGTTTTAGCGATTCTTCATGCTTTGAATACAAGTTTCTCTGGAATCTTTCTCTATGACTGAGTGATAGAAGATTAAAAATTGAACATCTTTTATCCGAAAGGTTTTGCTTTATCATACATCATTACAAAATTATATTTAAAATACGAGAAAAACTATTGAAATCATTAACGTTGTTTTCACCTCCTTAAGGTGGTATTTTAATAAAAGAAAAAATTAATCCATAAACATACTATTACGTTCCACATATTTACAAAATTTTATTAAAAACTTTCATCGAAATCAGAACTTTAAGGTTAAATGAATTTATTTGTAACACAGTGTACGAATACTTTTTGGAGCCACTGTAAATTAGATAGATATCATTTATTTCTTACTGAGCACAGTTTATAAATTAACATCACCAAATTTCGTTTCTATATTCCAGATTGCACGTAACCTTAATGTAATTAAGTACTTATATGTATACATGCAAACTTTCATTGAAATCAGAACTTCAAGGTTAAATGTATTTATTTGTAACACAGTACACGAATACTTTTTGAAGCGACTGTAAATGTGATGCGAACTCACATTAATAATATAACTTTACTACTTTACCTTTGTTTATATAAACAGCATCAGTATCATTCTAACTCATTGGTAAGTTACTCAACCACCTTCCACGATGAAAAAAATGGGTTGAAGATTCGAGTTTAAAGTTAAAAATCCGCTCAAAATTACAAGTTACACCTTGGGTAACTGGAATCAATTCAACTTTTGTAAATGACTGAAATTTAACAAGCAATGAATTTATAATTGTATTATCTTAGAAAATTCTTTAGCGAAAAATCTATCAAAGTGTTGAAAACTCTTCTTAATGATTACAATATTAATTTACAGTTGATAAGAAAATTATTGGGAGATTAGATATGAGTAGAAGTCAGAAATAGTCCTAAACTTTTGGTTGATACAGTACGTGCACAGTAGAACCTCTCTTATTGGAACATTCATTATTCGAGTACTGTACCCAGATTTTCTACTATCCGAATAGAGCATCATCTAATAATAGTCTTTTATTTTCAGAAATTATGAAATTTAACAATGAAACATGTATAAGATATAAAAACATTAAAATACACTATTAATCCTCTTAATCACTTGACATACAATGACGTCTGGGAGACATCATTCATTTCATGTGCCATTGTAGACTTTGACGTCTCCGAGACGTCAAGAACTGTCTTCGGCGAACGCCGGGCAATAGGATATAAAAAAGTATTCTTTTATATGTTTGATATAGCTATTTATAATGTTTCTGTCTTATATTCCAAATTGCCTACTTCACAAAAGCAATCGATTGTGAATTTTCGATTGAAAATTGCAGAAGATATGCTCTGTAATTTGTCCCTTTCGGACTATCCGACACGCGACAGACGGTCGCAAAGTGAATGCCCAACTCGGTTACAAGCAAAACATTGGGCACATTTTCCCGAACATATACCTGCGACAAATAAAAAGCATCATCCTGCAAAAAGACGCCATGTTTGCGTAAAACATAATATAAGAAGTGAAACGACTTGGAAGTGTAAAACATGCCTCATTCCACTACATATTACTAAATGCTTTGAGATGTATCACATGTTACAAAATTATTAAATTATTATTTTATAGTATTACTTAATTATTGTACGCTAACACTATATTTCAACCTTATTGAATGTTATATAGCAATGTAAATTTGAAAAGAAAACGTCCTGTTTCTGAGCTTGTACATGAGTGTTCAGTTGAGCCAAATTGAATGGTATTCTTCGGACGCGTCGACACGCATTTTATTCGTATGTCAAGTGGTTAATATCCATTTAACATTAGGACAACCAGAGCAGTCAAAATTATCAATTGGCGATTGCTTATTACAATCTTATTAGGTTGTTCGGAAAATAATTTCGCTTTTTCATGATATGTTGAGCTTTGAGATTAAATCTAGGCGTTTCAAATGATCATGAACGGTCGAATTCGATAAATTTAATCTCTTAGCGATCTTACGAGTTGTTATTCGTCGATTTGCATCAATTAATGCCTTCATTGTGCCTTCATCGGCCTCAACTGGCCTTTCCGAACGTGGTGCATCTTCAACATCAAAATTGCCGAATCGAAATTTTGTAAACCAGTTTTGGCACTGGGGTTCTATCAATACATCTTCTCCATACACAACGGATAATTTTTTCCTTGCTTGAACAGCATTTTTATCTTTTCGATAGTAAAAAAGTAAAAAATGCCGAAAATGTTGCTTTTTACTTTCCATATTTGATAGGGCACCAACCGAAAACGACTGGGTAGAATCAATCGAAACTTTTCACAAGCAAGTCTTGCCATATATGATGTCAAAATATATAATGACCATGTGGCTTAAGTGTGAAGTTGAGTATGAAAGAATACAATTAAGCCCTGTGTTAGGAAAAAACGAAATTACTTTCCGAACAACCCAATATATATACCCTATGATAAAGCTTTCAGAATTTACTATGATTTTCTGCATAAGGTATAAATAAAAAACTGTTTTCTATGTATTCGATATTTTTTCATGCAATTTTCACTTCGATCCCTTCCATGCAAATAAGCACACTTTAATAGCCGGTAGTTCTAGTGTTAAATAAATGAAGTTTAGTTTTAAAAAACTGTTTACTTAAAGTTAAAAAGAGATACTTGTGTGTTACAGAAGCCTTCAAGAAAATGATCAAATGGGGGAAAGAGTTAGGTGATATGTATCTGGTATGGGTAGGCATGCGACCCTTTATCTTCCTCTATAAAGCAGAAGCAATACAACCATTGTTAAGCAGTAGCGTTCACATTGACAAAAGCTTGGAATATGGATATTTGCGACCTTGGCTTGGAACCGGTTTACTGACCAGCACTGGTAAGTACAAAGAAAGTGCCATACAATATGAGATTCTCTACGTTTTTAACACGTTGAATGCCACGGCAGTCTTACAGGGTTTAACCGTGGCGCCACGATGAATTTTCTATTATACAACACATATACTGTTGAAATATTACCTAGAAACAATAAGTGTAACTACTTTTAGATATTTTATACTGCATTAATTTCTTTACACCATTGCATTAACGATGGTAATAATAAAAATTTGATAAGTATTGACATTTTTCTAAATTATGTATTTCTATCAATTTGAGCGCGCCGGTCATCGGTGACCCCCACGGCACCACCACCAAGTTGAGAGCCGGTAACCGTGGCGTTTAACGTGTTAATCCACATTGGGTTCCCAAATCCGTTAAAGGCTGCAATTAAAATTATACATTTTTTTTTAACTGTAATCACACAAAACTCCTATATTTCGAGGTTCTATTGAAATGACCGACACAAATTTCACCGAACAGAATTCGCCAGCATTAGTTTTAATTGACGAATTATGCTAAACGTAAAGCAAATGTGATAAAAAATTATTTTTAAAAAAGTATTCCGATAATCGAACAATTTTACGCTAATAGTTAATCGAACGTTTAATTTAGGATTTTATTTTTTAACAATTGTTATTTCATAACTAGGGATTGCAATACTGGAATTCGGTATATTTTAGATCTTAATACCGGAATACCGGTTTTAATGCTGGTAGTAGGAATTTTAGAAAAAGAAAGAAAGCACAGGTGTTTCTTTGTTTTATTTGCCAATTTTATTAGAGAGAGTAAATATCACAAAAAATTATTTACACCTTATAAATTACAACAGTATATAAAGAATTACAAAAAAGTAAAGCAACATCTTATTTATTTAAATCACAAAAAAGTGTAAATATCAGTATTCAGTCTGTGCTACTATTAAAAATTTTTGAAATATGATCTCAAAAAACATAATGCATTAATTGTTGCTTCTAAGAACGTGTACAATAATAAAAGGTTTATAAATTTTGAGTATATAATAAATCTGAAAAATATTTTGAACCCTAAAGTATGATATACAAATACAATGTGAATAACAAACTGACCAATTTAAGAAATATCGAAATTTTTCGAAATATTGCGCACTTTCTTGATAACTACAACCTTGTTTTCACAGATACGAATATAAGACTACGAATCCTTGGATGATTTACATATTGTATCACTTCTCTAGACTGTACGATGCAACTTTGTATTCACAGTCTAATTAATTTCGCCCGTTAGGGAGACATGAAAACAAAACCGTATACTATTTTGCTATATTGGCAACACCTGAACATATAGTGAAGACGATTTAAAAATTTCTAGTAATACCGAAAAAACGGTATTTAAACTTGTGAATACCGGTATTACAAAATTGTACAAATAACTCAAAATACCGGTATACCGGTATTGCAAACCCCTATTCGCGAGAAAAAAATTTAACCGAGTTGTTCATTGAATTAACACTTAGCCGACCGAATGAGGAAATCTCCCATTTTTTCCTTGACAAAGCAGTACCATTGACTCTATTTATTTTTGTTATTAGTGGGTCATAAACTGACGTTGAATTTATTAAAAATTGTATTTTGAAAAATTTATGAACAGTGCTAGTTCAAGACTAACTAATCACAAAAGCAAATAGAATCAATGGAATCAGCGCTCTGTTGAAGATAAAATGGGAGATCTCCTTGCAATCCCTAATCATAACTCAACTACATGCGTTTTAAAGAGTCAACCTCGAAATCGTTGAACACTAAGACTATTATTTATGGCGTTATCGCTTTTTGAAATATTGCAATAAGTAATAGAACTGTGTAAGGTAGGTATATTATCGTGGCGACGCGAGAGATATTTCAGTTTTTAAGAATTCCACCACCGGAGTCAAAAAGGTTTGACAGTGCAAAGAGAATGTGGTTTTTCTCTTGGCGATATATTGCCGCAACAACTCGAACCTTTCCCTTCGTCCTAGAGATGTTCCTTGTTTTTGGGAAAATATAAAGTGGCTCCAAAAAGTATTCGTACACTATGTCACAAATAAATTCGTTTAACCCTGAAATTCTGAGTCCGATAGAAGTATTTGATAAAATTTTGTCGGTATGTAAATCGTAATGGTATACGTATGAATTAATCTCTTTTTTTCAGCTAACTGCCATTTTAAAGGGGTGAAACCAGCGTTGAAGTTTCTGAGTTTTCTCTCATTTTTTAAAGATAACTTTGTAACGGTACTTGATGAAGCAAAATCTTTCAAATAGAAAATGTTTAATTTTTAATATTCTATCGCCCTTTCATAAAAAAAAGAACCCAGAAAAGCTTCTATTCAAAGCGTGAACAATCATTGAAACTTTGAGATTCGTTATCAGCCCCCATAAAAGATATTTTGCCGCTAAAAAAATTTCTCCACGCAGAACTCACCATGCTCTGTGCACACATAAAGATTCGTTGAAATCAGAATTTCAGGATTAGGTGAACTTCCTTATAATACTGTGTACGAATACTTTTTGGAGTTACTGTAGGATGAAGGATCGGAAAGAGGGGGTTCATTCGGACTTTGTAAACAACACGGCAAAGTGCGACGTGCACATGAAATAAAGTTTCATCGTGAAACCCGGATATTCGTCCCGTTATATCCTTACACCCAAATTACATTTTAATTTTGTTAAATTAAACTTTAATACCATTAAAAGTTTTTTTTACCTACAGTGGCTCCAAAAAGTGTTCATACACTGTATTATAAGGAAATTCATCTACTTCTGAAATTCTGATTTCAATGAAACTTAATGCGTGTACAGAGCATGCTGTGTCTTGCGTGGAGTAATTTTTTTGGTGGCAAAATATTTTGTAAGGGGGTTGATAACGAATCTCAAAGTTTCAGCGATTTTTCACGCTTTGAGTACAAGCTTTTCTGTGTTCTTTTTTTATGACAGGGCGATAGATTATTAAAAATTAAACATTTTCTGTTTGAAAGGTTTTGCTTCATCAAGTACTATTATAAAGTTATCTTTAAAAAATGATAGAAAACTCAGAAACTTCAACGCTGGTTTCACCCCTTTAAAATGACATTTAGATGAAAAGAAGAGATTAATTCATAGGTATACTATTACGATCTACATACCCACAAAGTTTTATCAAATACTTCTATCGGACTCAGAATTTCAGGGTTAAACGAATTTATTTATGACAAACCGTACGAATACTTTCTGGAGCAACTGTATATCTTGATGAATGCATTCCATATTTGTGTTTAGAGAGTCCATGCTACCCCAGAGAGATCGTGTAACAGAATTGTAGGGATTGCCAAAAATTTTGTAGCTGTTCGAAAATAATACTTATTTGTAAGATTCTCAAATGTTATTAAATAAGATAATTGTGAAAACTGTTTGGATTTAAGACATTTTTAACTGTCTATTTCAATTGTAAAAGACATTGAAGATGTCGTGCATCATGTAGTATTAAATATTCCAACCAGATTTAATTTTGCATTTAAAAATAAACAAGCATACTCCTCCAATTCGCATGTAAATTTGGTTTTGTTTTAATAAGCAGTAAGAAGTGGTAAGAATATAAGTATGTGTAACAAACAATTTTACTAGATTCCTTTTACTAGCAATTAATGTTTTATTTGATATACTTATGTATATACAGTGATTCTAAAAAGTATTCGCACACTATATTATAAAGAAATTCACTTAATCTTGAAATCAAAATTTCAATTAATGTTTTTAATAAAACTTTATGGGTATATAGAGTGTAATAGTACATGTATGAATTAATTTCTTGTTTTATAACTAAATAGCATTTTAAGAAAGCGAGATCAACGTTAAAGTTTCAGTGTTTTTTTTTAATTTTCTTAACATAACTTTGTATTGATGCGTGATAAAGCAAAACCTTTCAGATAAAAAAAATTTAACTTTTACGCTTTATCGCTCTGCCATAAAAAAAGATCCCAGAGGAACCTATGTTCAGAGCATGAAAAGTCGCAGAAGCTTTAGGGGTCGTTTTCACCCCCCCCCCCCCCTATATGATTTACTATCGATAAAAAAATTGCTTCATGCAGGACCCATTACGCTCTATATACATACAAAATTTCATTGAAATCAGAATTTTAGGATTCGATGAATCTCCTTGTAGCATAGTGTACGGATACTTTTTGTATCAACTGTACGTGTATATGGATACGTGTATAGCAATGATTGCAGAATAAGGTTTAGTGAACTCCAAGCGTTTTCTTCCATTTGTCGCGTATTCCCAGTGCGTAGTTCTCTTTCTCTTTCACTGATCTATGAAATGTATATCTAATTGTAAGTCAGTTCACTTGTACTCGTAAAGTTCGCCATCTTTTCTGCATTGTGCCGTTTTCTTTGCTATGCGTTTGTATTATTAAGTAGAAACCGATCCGTGCAGGTGATAGTTTCTTCGATCACCTGTGTCATCGTTTCGCCATTCCTTCGACCCGTTGTCGGTGAATACGAAGAACAGATCTATGAAAGCTAACTTGCTTGCTTCTGTTGTGTATCGTATCTTCGTATCTAATATACATAAAAATTGAAAAGTCATAATATTGACTTGAAATATGCATCTTCACGAAGGAATAAATTTAGACTTATAAAAGCTTGAAATAATGGAACGTTCTAATCAAACTATTAGGTTGTTCAGAAAGTAATTTCGTTCTTTTTTATGAAAATGAAAGATGATTTTCTTATAGTGAATAAATATTTTATTGAATTATATATTGTCCATTTTGATCCAATATCTTTTGTCATCTTTGTGGCAGCAGCATGATTCCACGCTCATAAAATTTCTGTTATTTGCTGACAAAAAACTGATCCAAGTGATCTTTTACCTCCTCATTTTAAGTAAAGGTTTTACCGTCTAAAAAATTTTGTACAGACGGGAACAAGTAATAATCGGAAGGTGCCAGTTCCAGAGAATATGATGGATGTGTCACTATATCCCATCCAAGCTGTAAAAGCTTTTGCCGAGTTAACAAACTTGTATGAGGTCTCTCATTATCTTGGTGGAACATTACACGATTCCTATTGATCAATTTTAGCCTTCTCTGTTCAAGTGAATCATTCAATTTGTTCAGCTGATGACAGTACACTTTAGAATTGTTCGTTGTGTTGTCCGGTAGAAGCTCAAAAAAAATAATTCCCTTGAAATCCCACCAAACAAACAATATCACTTTCTTTTGATGCGTATCAGTTTTCGAAGTGCTTTGAGCCGGTTCATCTTTTTTAGTCCATGATCTCTTGCGTTTAACATTATTGTAGACAATCCGTTTCTTGTCCCCAGTGATGATGCCTCTTCAAAAATGGATTATTTTCTTGACGTTTGAGAAGCAAATCACAGATGTCAACACGACGGCACAAATTTCTTTTCGAAATAATATGAGGAACCCATATGTCGAGCTTTGAGATTAAACCTAGGTGTTCCAAATGATTATGAACGGTCGAATTCAATAAATTTAATCTCTCAACTATCTCACGAGTTGTTATTCGCCGATTTGCATAAATTATTATTAGTTTTTTAACCCTTTTCACTCCGCGTAATCTCGAGCGTATTGGATAGACGTATTCTCGGTTCCTCAAAATCACTATTTTTTTTATACATCTTGGCAACTGTAGCATATTTTGATTTGAAATCTTGTGCCATTTTAGCAGAAAACTTCACAGAAACATGCATTTCTGAAAAAGTTGCGCTGGGATAAGTTGATTCCCCGGAAATTGTAATAATAAATTCTAATGTCCCTTGAGAGGGGACAACGGAGTGCAAAGAATTAAAAAACTGCTCAAAATACACTTTTTATATGAAATTAAAAATCACTGAGGTTTAGTAGACCTTACTGTACCAGTTACGGGTTAAATTGCCAACAATACTGTAAAACTTTTTATAATCCATCAAAACTGAAGAATTACAGTGCGCGAGAAAATGATAGCACACTCTATGGTTTTCAGTGCCTCATAAGTAACTTCAAATCATATAATTACAAATCATATTTAGTTTTACAGAAGAATAGTACTATATCATGCTATTCATAAAAATCTTTGGAATATCATCGTCAATATAGCATAAATCGTTGCTAAATACGTTATCATTACATAACTAAATACGTTATCTTCTAGTGGTTTCACCTTTTCAGCGTTTTACTTGTAACGCCTCTTCACAAGCATTTATCAACACATTTTCTATGCAGTGAAATAACTACCATAGTATACTTTGTCCAAAAACACGAGATAGAAAATAAGGCAGCTGCACGTGATCGTCGAGTAAGTAAGGCAGGGCCGGTACACAATTTTAGGTACTTCAAAATGTAATATAAGAAAATAAGAAACTGCTTAAAATAAATAAGAAGGAAAGACTTTTCCTGTAAACATGATATGTTAATACCATTAACCTTGCAAGAGGCCACACTTGAGGCCAAAGAGATCTAGGTATTATCAAATAGTGAGTACGGATAGTAAATGGCAAATAGCAAATAAAGGTTAAAATTCCGCCACGATTTATTTGCGAGGGCCATCGGTAAAGAACCACTACGGATTTGTCCATGAGTACCAGCCGCTTAATTGCTGCCGCAACACCGATCACGTGAACTTTTTATTAATTTCTTCTACCTCGTCTGTTTGGGAAGAGTATAGTTACTGGTCAACTATACACGACAAAATTATAGGCCAAATATAAGATATTTTCTGTTTTGTTCTAGGTAAAAAATGGCACTCCCGTCGGAAATTGCTCACACCGACGTTTCACAGCGGACTTCTGGAGGTGTACCTAAAAACCACTATCAAGGAAGCTGAAATATTAATTTCATGCCTGAGAAAGGAAGTAGGAAAACCAGATTTCGACATCGTTCCGTACGCCAAACGTGCAACGCTGGATATAATATGCGGTAAGACTGTTGTTTAACCCTTTCGTTAATACGGATGAGATATCTTCCAAAGGAATGAAACCAGCGTTGAAGTTTCTGAGTTTTCTCTCATTTTTTAAAAGTAGCTTTGTACTGTTACTTGATAGAGCAAAACTTTTCAAATAAAAAATGTTTAATTTTTAATACTCTATCGCCCTGTCATAAAAAAAGAACACAGAAAAGCTTGTATTCAAAGCGTGAATAATCATTGAAACTTTGAGGCTCGTTATCAGCCCCCTTAAAAGATATTTTGCCGCCAAAAAAATTGTTCCAAGCAGTACACACATAAAGTTTCTTTTAAATCAGAATTTCAGAAGTAGATGAATTTCCTTATAATACAGTGTACGAATACTTTTTGGAGCCACTGTAATTATTCACACGAGCTTTTTATTTCACGTAACCCCTCAACAGTAATGAAAATCATATGTTATAAATAAAAATTTATAACAGACTCTCAGCTTTTCCTACGTATGTCTTTCTTCTTGCGCACCTCAACTATTTCTTCCCCGTTCTTCGGCACTGAGCACTATCCAACCAATCTCAATGACATTCCTTAACGCTAGAACTCCTGAGCCTCGATTTATTCGGCAGAATCTTGCCATGTGTGCGTGGGGGGGGGGGGGGGGTCCTGGAACTCATAATTCTTTTTATACATTTATCCTAGAAAAAGTTGTTTTTCGAAAAATTTTTTATAATGTTAGAGTATGCTGTAGTTTGTAAGCAAAACAATATATGTTTTTGCATTCAAATTGTATTGACTTATATATACTAATAATTAAAATATATTTTATAATATTATAAAATAGTATACTGACATGCAACTAGTTTGAATTTGACGGAGTATAATATTAACCCATTTGCATCAAAGCGCGTAATATTCCACAACCGGAAAGTAATGTCGTTTTCTTACATTAAATTCAAGCACATACATTTTTTTCGAATTTTGATTTTTAAGCAATGATATAATCATCCTCATTATCAACAACCTTTTGTCATCTAGTGTGCAAATTTTCAATGCCTGATCGATAAAAATCAGTTGGTTTTTGAACAAAATATCTAAAGATGGCATTTTGTATATCATCCAAATTTGCAAATCTGTTACTACTTAGAAAGTGTTATAGAGAACGGAATAAATGGAAATCGGATGGTGCAACATCAGGCGAGTATGGTGGGTTAGGCAGAAGGTCCCACCTCAATTCATTAATTTTTTTTAGAGTTTGTCTTGCACAGTACGGTCTTGCAATTATAGTGTTGCAAAATAACGCCTTTTCTGTTGAGAATTGCTGACTACTTTACAATTAAAGATTGGTTTACTCGACTCAATTATTCACAGTAAAGGTCTGCATTCACAGTTTGGCCAGATTTTAGCACTTCAAAATGAACAATGCCGCGATTACTCCACGAAACACACAAAAGCGCTATTTGGGGTGTAAACCTGGCTTAGCAGTACTTCGTGGCGATTCAGTTGGAGAGAGCCACTACCTTTTGCGTTTTTGATTCTCATAGAGGACCCATCTTTCATCTCCAGTGATCAAGCGATCAAAAAACGCTTTTGTATTATGCCATTAAAGCAGTAAATTGCATGTAATGGATCGGTTAGCTTTGTCTCTTCGAACAGATTATGCGGGACCCAAATACCCTGCTCTGCTTACTTTCCCAATCTGCAGCAAATGTTCTTAGATAGTCGACTAAGGTTGTTTAAGACTGTTTAACAATTCCTCAATTGTCTTACACGGATTTGTTCCCACTTCTGTCCTTAACACGTCATTGTTTAAAGTTGTTGGTCTCCCTGATCGATACGAGTCGGAAAGATCAAAGTTACCGGATTTGAACTTAGGAAATCATCTTTGGCATTTACGAACATCTAATCCATTTGGGTATACATCGCAAATGTTTTTGATAGCAACTGTTGAGTTATTACCCTTGCGAAACTTAAAAAGCATGCAATGCCGAATATGTACCTCTTCTGGTATTTGGCTAGCCATATCACCCAAAATTGCAACAAAATTTTTAATTTAATTATTTACAAATAAACAAGTCTCAATAAACTTAAAATACCTTTGGCATGACTTTGAAGTACACAATGAGCTTACAAATTACAATCAAATATTAACATGCGCAGCAACGACATTACTTTCCCGTCCCCCTAATAGTAGAGGCAATCGAAGCACTTCGAATCATTTCGAAGTCATGTAACTCATTTTAGGTTCGTTTCGATGTGTTGATCGACCGTGACACATTGCAACTCTTTATAATATTAGGTTGGAGAAAAAGAAATCCATTATTTTTTCCGCTAGATAGCTGTAGTGATATATATCTCGTAAAGTATTAATCAGACAAATTCAGACTTGTGCTCGTTGGAAAAGTGACAATCGGTACTAAAAAAAGTTCTTTTACAGTTTTTTGATTGGTCAATTCAGTTGTGAGTTATATGGTGTAAAAGATGGAAGTTAACAAAGAGAAAATTCGATATATTTTACAATTTTGTTTTAATAAAGGCGAAAATGCGAGTCAGACGGCTAAAATTGTGAATGGTGTTTATGGTCCCAATGCTGTCACAGCCAGTTACGCGCAATTTTGGTTTCGTCGATTCCGTTCCGGTATTTTTGATGCTAAAGATGCACCTCGCCTAGGTAGGCCTGTCATCGAAAATGTCGATAAAATTACGAAAATGATTGAAGTAAACCGGCATGTTAGCAGTCGTAGCATCGCCCATGAGATGAAGATCGACCACAAAACAGTTTTAAACCATCTACATAAAACTGGATTCAGAAAGAAGCTCGATATTTGGGTGCCACACGAATTGACACAAAAAAACATGATGAGTAGAATTTACATTTGCGAAGCCTTGGACAAACAGAACGAAATCGACCCATTTCTTAAACGGGTGGTGACTGGAGATGAGAAATGAGTCACATACGACAATATTGTGCGAAAACCATCGTGGTCGAAGCGCGGTGAAGCGGCTCAAACGGTGGCCAAACTAGGACTAACTGCCCGGAAGGTTTTATTGTGTATTTGGTGTGACTGGAAAGGAATCATCTACTATGAACTGCTTCCACATCGCCAAATTTTAAATTCAGACCTCCAATGTCAACAATTGGATCGTTTGAAGTTAGCGTTGGACCAGAAGCGGCCAGGATTGGTTAACAGGAGAGGTGTCGTGTTCCATCAGGACAAAGTTGGATCACACACGTTTATAGCTACTCGCCAGAAACTCCGGGAGCTTAATTGGGAAGTTTTTATGCATCCAGCTTATAGTCCGGACCTAGCACCAAGCGATTACTATCTATTTCTATCATTGCAAAACTTTCTAAATAATAGAAAGTTAACATCAAGAGAAGATTGTGAAAATCACTTAGTCGAGTTTTTCGCCAATAGGGACCAGGGCTTTTACGAGAGGGACATTATGAAGTTACCATTAAAATGGAAACAAATTATAAAACAAATCGGTGCATTTTTAACCCAATCAGACAATCCGAACCATGTCAAATAAAGTCTTAAAATAAACGTAAAAATAATGGATTTCTTTTTCCCCAACCTAATATTTTCCTTTCTTCGTTCAACGTTGTCGCCGTGTACGTGCCAGCTTTTCCTGCTTCCAGTCCCACTCACACGCGTTAGATCTTGAAGCGAATCAAGACTTCCAAGACACCAAGACTGATCGAAACTTCGATACCACACAAGATTCTACTCATATTCGATGCAATTCGAATTTTCTTAGCTTTGATAAAATTCGAATCGTTTCGAAAGTCAGATTCGAACATCCAACACGCCTCGTGCGAGGACCGCAACTTGATACCTTACAAGAATGAAGCATAAAAAACATCGAAACATTTGATTTTATCGTATTTTCGTATTAATCTGCGTGAATAAACTATGGAAGACATTTTTATTGTTTTTCAATGAATTCTTGAACAAGTAATAACATAGAAACATTACCGTAAACATTTGGAAATCACACGATTCACTCTTTAGGATTAGGAATGCGAATAAAATTTTTATCATTTTTCAATCTTAAGCCGACTATAATAACAGATCTGTCGGATTTTGATTTCTTCAGCAAGCCCTGTTTCCTTTTTCTTTTCACCGTTTTATCATTCTTGTGCTGAAGAAACGGACTATGTTTACGGATCGACTTCTTTTTACGTTTCTCGTAACTCCTGGAATAAGATGTTTAAGATTTTCATGCAAGGGTGAACAATTTGTATCTCTCGTTATTCGCAATTATTTGAAATGACTGCATTAAAGTTGAGCCAGCGATAGATAGTATACGAATTTGTGTTTTCCACTAATCCAAACCATGATCTTTCACCATTCTTTGCTTACTAACCCTATATTCTTTTAGGTTTGGTCCTTCGATGGCGTATGGTAAAGAGCCAGATTACTGTCACTCTAAACTATTTTATTTAAACTATTAAATAAACTTAATAAGATCATACTCAAAAAATTTCCGGTATAAATAATCTGACTAAAAAGACAGTATTTTATATAAAATGGTAAAAAATAAATAAAAGTAGAAGCTACAAGTTCTTTGTTAACAAAAAAGAAAACAAGGGTATAAAGAAAAGTTATAGTTAAACATTAAGTTATTAATATAATATAATATAATTCTTTAAGTAATATAAACATCATAAAAACTATAAACATTGATAATTCAACGACTTATATAGTTTGCTTTGGATTTCAGTAATACCTTTTGGCGCACGTTTTTCTATATTATTAAATGTATAGAGAATAACAGATATTTTGCAAAACATACGATTTGTTTCTTATTAATAATAAATAAAAAGAAGAACGTATGCTTCAAAGATTACAAAGATAAATAACAAAATAGTGAAATAATATTACAGTTAATAATGATAAAGTGTCAGTAATTAGACCTGTTACCCTATAACTGTAAATCAGTTAACCCGCATCGTCCATTAAAAATAATGGTACATTTGTAAATTCGGTGATTCCGATATTATAGCCATCTACCATAAACACAAATATAGTTTGTTACATTTATAACGTAAACAAGCTGCTATGTTGTAAGATTTGATCTCTAATTTAATTATAGTTTCAGTTTCGTAATAAGTTTGTGAAACCTTTGAGAACTTTTTAAATTCACATCATCCTTTTGATTTACTATAAAGAAATTCCGAATAAAATTGAACTTAACCAGTTAAATGTGTTTGACGGCTATATCCGTCATGGAGATATGGCGAAATTTTGTGTCATAACGACTATATCCGTCATGCGTAAAATTTTGTTACAATTTGATATTTAAATTGTAATTTTGGCGAAAACTAAATTATA
>JAOPTO010002303.1:265514-300955 GCA_033822845.1 Tetrapedia diversipes
CTCCCAGAGTTTCCGGCGAGTCACTATAAACGCGTGTGGTCTGGCATTATCCTGATGATACACGGCACCTCTTCTGTTGGCCAATTCTAGCCGTTTCTGGTCAATCGCTAGCCTCAAACGGTCCAGTTGTTGACAGTAATCTTTACGAATTTAGTGTTTGGTCATATGGAAGCAACTCATAATAAATGATTCCTTTCCAATCCCACCAAATTCACAACAGAACCTTCCTGGCCGTTAGTTCTGGTTTGGCTAACGTTTGACCGCGCTTTGACCACGATCGTTTTCGCATAATGTTGACATATGTAACCTATTTTTCATCATCAGTCACCATCCGTTTAAGGAACGAGTCGATTTCATTCCGATTGACCAAGGCTTCGCAGATCGAAATTCGATCCATCATGTTTTTTGGTGTTAATTCATGTGGCACCCAAACATCAAGCTTCTTTTTGAATCCAGCTTTATACAAATGATTTGAAACTGTTTTATAATCGATCTTTAGCTTCTGGGCGATACTACGACTACTAACATGCCAGTCAACTTCGATTATCTCTGTGATTTTATCGACATTTTTGACGACCGGCCTACCTGTGCGGGGTGCACGTTTAATATCAAAAATACCTGAACAGAATCGACGAAACCAAAATTGCACGTAATTAACTATTACAGTATCGGGACCATAAACACCATTCACAATTTCAGCCGCCTAGCTTGCATTTTCGCCTTTATCAAAACAAAATTGTAAAATATACCGAATTTTCTCTTTGTTAACTTCCATCTTTTACACCATATAACTCACGACTAAATCGACCAAACAAAAAACAGCAAATGAATTTTTTTAGTGCGAAATGTCACCTTGACAACGAGCAAAAATCTGAAATTGTTTGATCGATACTTTACGAGATATCGATCATTATAGCCATCTACCGAAAAAATAATGGATTTCTTTTTCCCCAACCTAATATAAAGAGATGATATCCGCGAAAACCACTATAGTGGCGCGTCGATCCTAAAAGGTTAACCTGTAGGGTACGTAGAACCGTCCCTATACTTGCAATAATAAAATAAGTGTAATGACCATATTTGCCGATACCGCGCGAAATTATCGGGCCGACACACAATGGTCCAAATCGCCCAATATTAAAAACCAAAAAGGAAGAGGAGATTGAAGATGCTGAAGAAAAGAAAACTAGGGCTGCATAAAGAGTCGTCACAATAACATTAAAATCTCAATATTTTAATTTTTTTTTATACTACACGTTGGTCATAATGAATTACATGAATTTATTTTTTTACAGAAAAAAAAACAAAATTATGATCTTTAATTTCAAATATAATAATTCGTTTTTTTTGTAATTCAGAAATTTTGTTTACAACTAATAGCATACATATGACAAGAAAATAATAACGTAAATGAGCATTATTTGAAATATTAATTCAAATTTTCAAGTTGGTTGGAAATCTATGAAATTTTAACCATAGATTTTTATATCCATTGACCAATCTTTTCCATGCAAGAGGGTTGTCATAAGTCATTCAGCATTACTTGAGAGAGCTTTGAAAACCTGGAAAAATGCAGGTTCTAGAATAATTACACCTTTCTTCTAAAATTTCATACTTTACGTCGTTATATCTTTATAGGGGTAGAAATTTGGGCAAATCCAAATAGGTCATTTTGAAGAGTGTTCTTTCAGCTATAGGAATATGTTTAAATTTTTGGAATACACTTATTTTTCTCTTTGGAAAATATCGTAAAAGCAATCCCTATATTTTTCCGCTTTTTCTTCATTTATTGACGATTACAAAGCGGAACTTACGAGAGATTACGGCGAATTTGGTATGAGAGCATTCGTTGGAACCTACTGAAAATATCTGCAAAGGGATTTCTTGCGGAACCTTGCAGACCTAAGAATTATAACAATAAATACATAGTTTAACGCTGAAATCTCTTGTTAACCGTTATGTTTCGGGTGGTTATATTTCGATGTTGAGTAAAAGATGTTTCTTTTTGTATTATAATCGGAATGGTAACTAAAGTACAATTATATTGAAGTATTTTGAAATGTGGTTAGCCACCTTAAAATTAATATTTTTGCCGTTAAGTCAGGTTTACGATATCACTGCCTTATTTCGGTTTTCAAACATGTTTTAAGACATTTTCATTTATTCCGCTTACTATTATACTGATTTTGCGAACAATTAATAGTAGGTATGAAATAAAAACAGAAGAATTTAAAAAATACTGCTTACAAACTGTAGAAAGATACGTAGTATTGTACAATTGTAATTACATGCCGGTCTTTCCACCTAAAACTCTAACTCACGGATTGAACATTATTGAAAACGTTATCATACTCATTGGAGCACTTTCCAAAGAAGCTTGAGAAGCAAACAACAAATACATGAAATATTATAGAGAACGCCATACTCAAAAAATATCGTGGGTGTAGTCAAACGATCTGATTCGCTGTTTAATTTAAAATATGGCATTACTTATATCTTTTTTTTGCATTTTAAATGCTCCAATGATGATGAGGTTATTGTTATAAATAAATTTTACTTGATACCATATGAGGAATAATTATGAGTCACATATGAGGCCAGTATAATCATTTTGAAATGAATTAAAATAGAAATTAGACTTTTTACATAAAAGTGGACATCAAAATCGGATTCTACGACCCAAAAACCTTATAAAACCACTCCTTTTATAGTGAATAATGTAAAAATAAAAGCATTATGAATTTTTTCTTTTTTTTTTTTTAATTGATTTAAAGTATTTTACAATCAATTCTTCGGCAGAATTATAAGTAAAAACGATGACATTAACAAGTGGCATGAGGATAACGGCGTTAATTTGTCTCAATTAATATGTGTATATGAGGTATGATATGAGTACTTAACCTAAATAATGTAAATAAAATATAATATAATATAAGCGATATTTGTATGTAGAGTGTGACGGATTAGTTGGTGAATCTATTGATCAGGTTTAGGGGCGTGTATCTTTTTAGGCGATTAGTATGGTTTGTGGAATGAGTAATTTTGGATGCCAGTGAGTTTACGTGGTGTGACAATTTATTGATATGGCGTTGGCTAAACTGTGGTATTTCCTGTTTTACCATTGGCATTGACAAATGGGGCGTTGCATATGTTACGCAGGGTAACCAATTGGAATCTTTGTAATATTTCAATATTTGAGTTACTGGCCGTGCCCCATAGTTGGATGCCGTACGTCCAGATTGGCTTGAGGATAGCTTTATATATCAACAATTTGTTCTCGAGTGTTAGCTTAGATCGTTTACCTATCAGCCAGTATAGTTTTTTTACCTTTAGTTTTAGTTGTTTACATTTAGCTTTTATATGTTTTTGCCATGTTAAACGTCTGTCTAGAGTTAGACCAAGATACTTGACAGAATCGTTTTGTGGCAGCTCGATATTATTTATTTTAATTGGTGGGCATGTTCTTTTGCGAAGGGCGAAGGTGATGTGATTCGATTTGTTTTCATTTACTTTGATGTTCCAGTTTTTAAGCCAAATTGAGAAATTATCCAAATGAATTTGGAGGTTTTTGGATGCTTCAAGAGGGTCTTTGTGAGAGGACAGGAAAGCTATGTCATCCGCAAACGTAGCTGTCGTTATGTTTGGGTGAGTTGGGATATCTGAGGTATATAGCAAGTATAGAATAGGCCCTAGGATACTCCCCTGGGGTACACCTGAGTGGATTTCGTAGGCAGAAGTAATTATGTCTTGGTATTTAATTTTAAATTTTCTGTTGGTTAGGTATGATTGAAGAATAGTGTAGAAAGGATATGGAAGCAGTTTCTTTAATTTATAGAGGAGACCAATATGCCAAACTTTATCAAAGGCCTGTTTGATATCTAGAAAGACAGCTGAACAGTATCTTTTTTCTTCTAAGTCTTCCCTTATGTGGCCGACTAGTCTATGTACCTGCTGTAGGGTTGAGTGATAGCTCCTGAATCCAAATTGGTGCTCAGGTATTAAATTCAAGTCAGCTAAGATTGGTTTTAGGCGACATAACAATAATTTCTCGAATATTTTTGAGAAGGTTGGTAGGAGACTAATAGGACGACATGAGGATATTTCATGTTCCGGTTTGCCAGGTTTGCTTACTACGACTATGTGGGAGGTTTTCCATTGATTAGGGAAATAGCTGAGACGTAGTATAGCATTGAATATGGAGGTTAAGAGAGAAAGGCTTTTTTCGGAAGTTCTTTAGCTATCTTGGCAGTAATGAGGTCATGATCTGGAGCCTTTTTTGATTTTAAACTGAAGATTATAGATTTGACTTCTTGATACATAAAGGGAGTAATTGGGGGGGATAGCTAATGAGGCGTTTTTAGGTATTCTATAAGCTTGAGTTTGAGGTCCTGGGAGGTAAATGGAAATGGCTTGAAGACATCAGAAAAGTGGGAGTCAAATGTTTGAGCTTTTTCTTGAGGACTTCTAGCCCACCTTCCTTGAGAATCTTTGATTAGGGGAATTCTCCGTTGTGGCTTTGAAATTCTTTTGGTAGCTTTCCAAAGTGAATAATCAGAAGCTTGAGAGGGGGATAGACTGCTTAAGTAGTGGTTGAAGGATTCGTTCTTAAACCGGTGTAATGAACGATTTAGTTTCCTAGTTGCTCGATTTAATTGTCTTTTGCTTTCGGGGGTCCTATAGTTTTGCCATATTCTTCTCAGCTTTCTTTTTCTGGTGATCATATTGGTTATGTGGTCAGGATACGTTTCTTGTTTGTAGTGAATTGAAGTGGGAGTTGCAGATCTGGCTGCTCCTGCGATGTGATTAGTAATGTATGTTATTGCATCCTCGATGTCCTTTTCTGTTTTTAGAGGTAGGTTGGCTGTTGTGTTGGCTTCAAGATATTTACGGAAGAGAGACCAGTTTGTATTTTTGTTATGAATGAATTGTGTAAGGCGACCCGCCATTACTGTGGAGTGTAGGGTTGCAATGATCGGAGAGTGGTCTGAAGATAGGTCAAAGTGTGAGCAGACCCGTAGACGGCTTGTTGAGATGCCGCTGGTGATATAGAAGTCCAATAGGTCAAGTATTTTGTTTAGGTCCGAGGGCCAGTAGGTTGGTTCGCCGGTGCTGATATGTTCCAGTTTATGTGCCTGTAAACTTTTCAGGAGAGTCCTGCCTCTTGGGGTTACAATTCTTGACCCTCAAACCGTATGTTTTGCATTGAAATCTCCACCAGCAATGAACTTATTTCCCAGGGTTGTGAATAAGGAATCAAAGTCTTCTTTTAGGATGTTGTGTTTGGGAGGGCAGCATATAGATGCAAATGTGATTGGATATTGGAGGGTTCTAATTACTATGTTAGTTGATTGGAGATAGTCCTTGGCGTAGGCTGGAGCTTCGTGGTGACTTATACTTGATTTTATTATTATGGTAGTACCACCATGTGCTTTCCCACTGGGGTGATTTGTTGTGTATACGTCATAGCCTCTTAATTTTAAATAATTTTTTTTAGTGAGGTAAGTTTCGGAGATCAGTGCTATGTGTATATTCTGATCAATCAATAGAGATTCGAGTTCATGTTTTCGACGCATGAACCCGTTTGCATTCCAGAGAGCAATCCGTATGGGCTTGTTAGTCATGAGGATACAGTCATTTTTGAAACAATTGTTGTAAGTAATGTAAGCATATTGCTGATTTGTTCGTTTCGTCTAACAATAATTTGTTCTAGGTTGGAGAAGGATTTTTCGATAGTCTGAATGAAGCTTCTTAGGTCTGTATTTATTGGATAGTTTTCTTTAGTTGTGTGTTCACTGGTGTTATGTTTGACTGCTTCTGCATACGAGGAAAGAGTATTCGATTGTGGTTTGTTGGTAGATGTTGCCATAATTGGTGTACTGGTGAGAAGTTGGTTTAGTGGAGTTTTGGCTCTCGGTTTTGGGAATTTCTTTTGTTGCAGCTCTTTATGTACCGGATAGCCTCTGTAGTTAGCTGGGTGGTCACCCAAGCAGAGTGCACATTTTGCGGGAATGCTTGAGGGTTTAGAGCATTCATTGGTTGGATGATGTTCTGCACATTTCACGTAACGGTGGTTGTGGTTACAATATCTTTGAGTATGACCATATTGTTGGCATCTCTTACATTGTACTATCTCTCTTTTCTTGTACGGTGGTTCTATTTCAACTATGCAGTTCATTAATCTTTTAGTGTTGTAAATATCCTTGTTGTTGTATTTTTGTTTGAGGTCGATGAAAAACAGTGATAATGGGAGTTGGGTTTTACTGTGCTTAATATTCACTATGTTGATTACCTCATGATCAAGTGAGGATATTTCTTCTTTTAAGGCTTCCAGGTTTGCAGAATGGTGTATATGTCTTAAGACGACTCTGAATGGTCTGTCTTGCTTAAGTTGATATACAGGTAGCCCTCCTACAACACGGAATCCTATAACACGGTTTCGCTATAACACGATTCATAAATTGCGGGAATCCTCCTACAACACGACATCCTACAACACGGTTTCGCTATAACACGATAAGAAAATTGCAAAAATCTTTCTACAACACTGTACTTCTACAGCTGCGACTTCTTAATTGTTTGAGTTAATAATTTAACTTCAAAAAGTTTACAAGAAGGCCTAAGATTAGCTGAAAATCTCGAGTTATTTTTCTTAAATGCAGATCCTTCCGCTGAAAGAAGCCGAAAATTCAAAAGGGAACTGCAAAACTGTTTAGCTCCATACCGAGAAATTTACAATGACCTGGTAAGAACCAGCAAGCAAAGTGAAATTACAGATTTTTTTAAGAGGGAAGAAGATGCAACAACTTTAAATTCAGAAAAAAGTTCTGAAAGTGAAGGTGATATCGTTCCACCAAAAAAACATTTTCGGTTGATTATACTGAGCAGTGACGACGAAGAAATTTATTAAATTAAAGTTGCATTAAATAAAAATATTTTTGTTTTTCTTCTTTTGTTTTGTGTTGTGAAAACATTTATATTTTCAATAAGTTTTCGGAACGTAACCCCTCTTTTTGTATCGGCTCTGGGTCTCATACAACACGGTTTCACACAACACGACATTTTCTAGGAACCTATCTACCGTGTTATAGGAGGGTTACCTGTATATGAAATTTAGCATTCAAAGATTTAAGTCTTTTTACTATATTTCTGTAAGCTTCTGGAGATTTACGCATTATTTTTATTTTATCGTTACTAACCTTTGGTTTGTACTCATCCTCCTTGACTACTGTCGTCAGTGATTTCGTCATTGTTTGAACGTCGATGACATCATTCAGATATATAGGTGGAGGGGGTGGAAGATTAGTGAGTGTAGGGTCCTCTGCCAGTTCTGTTGTTTTCATGGATTCCAGTGGTGAAAATCTATTAGATGTGGGAATAGACCTTGTTGGAGATAGACGTTTTGCTGGGAGCGTCCTTTGTTTTACATTTCGTCTCACTTCCTCTGTGCTCCTTTTGTTCTTTAAGGTGGGTTTTTCTTTCAGCAGGTGATTTTGCCATGGAGGTGGGAGCAATTCTTGAATATAGTTGATGTTAACAGCTTGTGGTTGGCAGGTATCCATTATGAACCCACCTCTAGATGTGTTGTGAGCGAGCATAGCTCGCTACAACAGGGAAATATTATTACTCTTTTCTATTATTACTGGATTCACTGTTTAAGATCACTTTTGGACAAAGAACAAAAAAGGAAACACAAATAATATATCCCGAAATACTTTATAGGTTATGTGCGCGACTCGCCTAGCTACATATAGATGTCGCTCCGCGGATAGTGAGAGGTAGCGGTGTTACTCGCTTGGCGACTCGAAGCGGAATAAGATTATGAATTAAGTTCGCGTTTTGGGCGATTCGGACTACTGTGCGGCGTAACGGAATGGTCCAGGAATTTTCCCTGGCCTCCTTTCTCAGGTTCCTGCAAATTTTTTGGCGCGTCCCCAGTTCGGCTGCGGCCAAAGTTAGCAGTTAGCAACCCGTGTATGCGGTTCTGCACTTCTCGCAGTATCGTTATCTTTTAATTGTTAATTGTTAAGTGTTAATAAATATTCCATCATTGTTGTCGCCTGCATTCTTATTCCACGACAGATCATAACATCCTAAAAACCCTTTGACTACTATAGGCGCGTACATGCGTCTGACGAAAGCTACTCGTGTGAACTATAGACGCGTACATGCATTTATCAATTTTTCCGATCCCCCGTTTAGAACAAGACAATTGCTTGTTTGCGACACCGCATTTTGGGTGGTCGCTGAAAAAGGGCCTAGACCATAATTTAGGCGAGTGACCGATTAATGACTGGGTATCTAGCGAGAGAACATATTAGAAAGTATGAATGCAATCCCAAAGCGCCACTTGACGGCTGACGCCTCGAAGGCGTCCAGCCATCGGGCGCCAAGGGATGTACTGTTTATGCTAGTCGTGGGAAAGCCTAAACATTGCGAGCAACCCGACGTTGCGTCGCCAAAAAGAAAGGACCTTTGTCCTGTAGAATTTGGCCACGGAGTGGGGAAGGCTATGCAGCCTTCTGGAAAGAGGACTGTGATGAACCACACAGCACTTACCCCAGGCACAGTCCAACCTTTCTTTATTCCTCTAACATTTTAAATTTCTAACATGCTAATAGAGGACCGTTCACGCGGAGCACTTCGCAAGGGAGTATTTAGCACTCAAAGAATTAATGCGAGTTCTAACAGTACGATGTTTGAATCAGTGCGAATTATAAAAAAGTACTAGGCCGCGTTTAATGCAATTGAAAATTCATGCGAATGTAAAAGTGGTATCTAAAAATAAGAAACGAAGGAAATTTGAAGATTTTTTTCATATTGCGAAGGTAAAGTAAAAAAATTACGAATATAAACTCAAATCTGGATCGAAGTATGCAAATTAATTTAGATTTAAATAAAATAATGAGTGTTTATTAACTTATAATTAAAGATTTAAGCATACGCTGCTAAAATATCTTAATAAACACTTGAAAATGTATAATTTAAGTGTTTATCGTACATTTCCATCAAGTTCTAACCAATTGCTGTACTTAAAGTACTCGAATAGTGCGAATTTGAATAAGTAGATCATTTTCTAAGATTCATTATTTGCACTGATTAAGCGAGATCTATCTGTACACAGAACATACACATCCGTCCATAAGTATCCGGACACCTACCAAATTCATGTAAATACTATATTTATGCTACAATAATATACTTATTTCTCAATGAAAGCAATTTTTATTGAACACTTAGTTATAGTAGAAGATATAAAGAACATAGTATAAATAATTCTTTCCACCAAATTATATAAAATTATTTAAATCTTCTTTTCATCCATACCTCCTCCCCGTTGCGAAATAACCGCTTGCACTAATCGAGGTAGCCTTGCGACAACTTTTTGCAGTGTTTCCGTTTTAATTTCTCCTCAAATTGTTTCCAACATTGTCCACAATTGTTTTTCACTTTTTGAGTACTTGTCTCTCACTTATCTATCCAATTTGTCCCACAACTTCTCAATTGGATTAAGGTCCAGTGACTGTGGGGGCCACTGCATAATTTTCACTTTCTTTCTTTCTTCTAGTTCCTTTAAATAGTTTTTACATATTTTTACTCAGTGTTTTGAATCATTATCCGGCATAAAGACAAAATTATTTCCAATAAGTCTTTTTCTTGATGGAATCACATTGTCTTTTAGAATATTCAAATGTTGTTCTTTTCGCATTATTCCTTCAACTTTCACTATATTGTCCACATTATTAGCCCCAAAACAACCCCAAATCATAACTACACCACCACCATGCTTGATTGTAGACACAATACAGTATGGAAGAAATTTTTCGTTGACTCTTCGACGAACGAAAGTACGGCACTTGTTACCAAATACTTCAAATTTGGATTCGTCTGTTCAAAGAACTTTTTCCTATTGTGAAATGATCCAGTTGCATGTGTTATTTCACAGCAACATCAAGATTAAAAGACAAAATAATAAATCCACAAAAGAAACTAAATTTAAAAGATATTTATGCAAATTCCGCAAATACGTAAGTGTCCGGATACTTATGGACGGGAGTGTATGTATAAACTGAAAAAGATAAATTGCGGTTACATTTTTATCTGCACTATGCAATAGCAACGCGAAGAACATTATTTGAGATAAAGCTATAAACTAACTTTGTTTTAGTACATTAATTAATAGTCAATAAGATTATTATTTATTTATATATTATATTAATATTTATAAAGGATGATATAGTGAAAATTAAACAGGACACGTTTTCATGGAAACAGTTATAAGTGTCACACTTAATATGTATGATATTTTTATCATTTTCAATAATAAGATTATGATTTCATTTAGTTTAATAATACTTGCAGTATATGGATAAGGAATTTTTTCCATCTTATTTTTCGAGTAATTTTCATAATTTCTTATTTATCTTATCCTTCACGCTTTGAGACACTACTACATCAAATTTAATTATATTTCAATTTAATTAAATTTTAATTACAATTGAGTTTTAATGAATTTTTAGGCTCACAATATGAAATCATAAGTATTTCTAATTTTATCCTTGTTATTTATTTTTTTTTTTAATCATTACGCTAAGCATTCCTCTTGCAAGCTCAGGAAAGATACTGACTATATCGTTTTAAACGTATTAATTTTATTTAGATCTGATAAATAAATTAAATAAATTAAATTTGTAATAAACAAATGTTCTCTCTAATAAATGTATAGGATTTAATTAATATGTATTAATAGAAAGGAACAGAAAAATGATGGTAAATGTAGATTGATGACTCAATTGATTTTAATTATACATAAATTAAACGTTTAATTAAATTAAATTATACGTAAATTAATATCGAAATATAATGAATATTGAAGGGTCAAAACTATTAACGAGTGACCGAAAATGCTTATAAACTTCATGCATAAAATGCGAAAAAGGTTATTAAATATTATTTTATCTTCTAACAGATCAAATGTAGGGCATTTAAATTGCTGTACATTGTATGTATATATACATATTTTAAATGCACATGTTCAAATAGCACTAGAATCTCACATTAATGCGTAAGCAACTTCTATACATTGCCCAAATTTACTTTAATTATTAACCGACATCGAATAAATTAATTGTTTTAACTAACTGCATAATAAGAATTTAAAGGGGTTAAGGTCAAGAATTTGAGGTTACAAAACGATATTATAAAGGACTTTGAATTGTTTATTAACACTTTCACGTCCGCACGGTTCACAAAAATTTTTTTCTCTGTAGCCGGAACTTTTTGCAAAGTTGTTCATTAAAATGTACAAATATAAAATATGAAATTCATTACGACATAATTAACTTAGCTGCTTTTTGTTAAATGATACATATAAATAAATGTTATTTATCGATTATTGAAAAAAAACATTAAAATATATTGTAGTTTAATTATAATATATTACTTTATTAAGCTGCTCTTGAAAATAAAATATCTCCACTTTAACAAAATTCTGCATTTATTTAATATTTTTCTTTTTAATGGTAGGTAGCAAAACAGTTCCCTAAATGTAACACAACTTTGCAACTTTTACACATCAAATTTGTTTTTCTGATTTTATGTGAACAGCATACGTGACATCTTCTTTTACGTTTATTACTTGGAGAAATTGAAATTAATAAACAATAATAAACGAGATGCAAATGACACCACGTTGGTGTCACCGGACGTGAAAGCGTTAATTCTAAAACTGAAAATTTTTTTAAAAAGGCATTTATGACTTGTCCAAACGTTAGCAGAAAATCGTAGATGCCAATAGAAATTATTTCGATGAAAGATAATAAATAATGTGAAAAACAGCGCTTTTTGATTTTTATTTCTATTCAACGCCCGTTTCATAGTTTCCAACCTAATACGTAACCACTTACATGGCTAGGTTCCAAGTAAATGTCTTTATAAGAAGTTTTATTCATCTTCTGCTTCGTCGTCTTCGAATGGACATTCATCGTCTTCTTCTTCGACAGCTGTTTCGAATGATTCTCTTCCGGTGGATTACCCAGCGGCGCAACTGGTTTCTCAACATTTCCGTTTTCTTGCAATTTCATAGACTTTTTCGCGAACGTTTTGCTGGGCGAATAGAACGATTCGTCCGATCCCCAATGTCGCGTAGTGAGTAACTTAGCCATTTCTCTTTGACATAATATGTTACTTTATAGATTTTGTGTATTGCCGAGAAAATAAAATTTCTTTTTTTTTACTTATCGGTCTCCCATCCCGTTTGACATATTGTCTGCTACATTTCCGTGGAACAATATACAATCAAATGTTTCCAATGCCTTCTTAAAGACTTGACATTAAACGTTACGTGTAGTAAGATATGTTCAAACTGCAATGATACTTTTTTTTGCATGGATAAGTGATGTCATCGACAATCACAATTTTTATATGAATGAAAGAAATAAGCATTGGTAATTATTTATTTATTTATTTATTTAATTAAACGGGAAAAACAAAACCCATTAATGAAGAGTAGAATACAATTTTCATACAGTGGTGACAAATATAATCAGAAGAACAAAGGAGAAATATTACAATTTTTGATAGATATATGTGGCCATAATTATGAAAGTGGTCTAAGTCAAAATTTAAAAAAAATGAGTTTATCAGTTATTTCACACCATATCATTTTAAACTAAATTAATTCAATGTAATTTTCACGATATTGTCAAAGATGAACCATTGTTGGTTGTTATTTCAATATTATATGGAATTCATTTGGTGTTAATTTTGAAAGTGGTCTAAGTCAAAGTTTAAAAAAATTAAGTTTATCAGTTTATCGTCGACAACGATAATGATGATGATGATAACACATTCTTTGAAAGAGAACCGCAAATTCACTCTTGTGAATTTGTAAAAAACGAACCTTTACATTGTGTTAGCTAAAAATATACGGAAATATTAAATTACTTCCATTATACACCACTCCTAGATCAGTAACGGAAAACATAAAGATATTATGAGTTTACTACCCTACATCTCTCCAGTTTTTCAGGAACATTTTAAGAATCTCAAAACTCATAATGATAAAAGCCTAAAATGACAAAAATGGAACACTTTTCAAAAATAGTCAATAAATGTTCATGAATTATTTCATTAAAATTATTGTTTCTAATAAAACTAGTAGTTTTTAATTGTTTTAAGTCATTTATATGTCATTCAGTTAATTTTGAAAATGGTCTAAGTCAATTCAAACTTTAAAAACAACATTTCCGTATGACATTCATACAAAATTTCACATTCATAATAAATTTTCATTAACCAAGACTAATAAAATTCTAAATTAAAATGTTGGATAATATAAAAATATTTATTAACTTATTCAAATGTAATCCATTAAATATCTCGAAACAACATATACGGTAAAGGTGCTTAAATCGTACCCCTTAAGGAAAAATCTGTATAAAACTTAGGATTTATCGAAAAAATAGAAATTAAATGTGTTATTTAAAACTTGTGTTAATATTGTTGTTATTTATTATAACGAAATTGGAAAATCTATATGTTTTCATTTAAAGTAAGCTATATCTTTAAAAACCTACATTGGTACGCACAAGTAATCGGTTTCCTAAGTCGTACCACCTATAGCCTAAGTCGTACCTAAGAATTCAATAAAGCAACAATAATGTTTAAAACGTACTTTTTATTTATCTGTTTGTATAACACGTAAGTATTCAGTTAGTACAAACATTACACACAAATTTTTTTATTCTTTTGTCAACTCCAACGCATAAACCGTGAACCCATGATTTGCATTTCAAGCATTTAATCATGTTTTCCTCCCGATCTTCTCCACAAATAAAACAAAACCAATCACTTTTCTTCTTTTTAATGTTTAATGCCAATTCTTTTTTATTCTTCCTTTTTCTTCCTACGTTTCTTTTATTTGCCGCATTTTTTATGTTTGTTCCAATACTTTGCTGTGATTTATTATGGGAATAAGAGCTAAGATATTTAGGGATGTTATATTGTCTATGAGCTTCATTAAATCCAATAACTCCTTCCCATAATTTGGTTAACGCCTCTTCCATATCTTCTTGTTTCCATTTATTATAAATTCACTTTAACTGCCATGACATAATTATGATCTAAAAATAGAAATGAAAGCAACGTTAATTGAGAGAGGGTAAAAACAAAAAGTAATTTCTTAAGTTGTACCAGTACGATTTAGGAACCTCATACCGGTACGACTTAAGACACGACACATTAAGTTACATTTAAAAGTAATGTAACTTAACATAGAATAAAATTAATACGATTTCGTTTCGAGCGAACGATTATATAAATTCTTCTGAATTTATATGTAATAAGTAACACAATTTTAGCATCAATTAATGTGCAAAATGAACTACCAAACATAGGCAGAAAATTATAAGAAAATTGAAATAAGCTTACCTGGTCAACGGATTTATAACGAGGCAGATTTACGGTAGAAAATGAAATGTAAAACATTTGATTGACTCAAATGTATATTTTATTGTGGTTGTATGCGCTGTTATCGCTGTAGTTCATTCAAAATTCAAGTGGCACGACTTAAGCACTGGTACGACTTGAACAACTTTACTCTATGTATATTTAGAATAATTTATAAGCGACTATTCTAAAAGAGTGTAAAGAAGCATTAAAGAAATCAAGTTTAGGCCAGTACTTATTAGCTAATTCGCATATCCGGTTTATGGGGTTAGAGTATATGAACCTAGTTAAATACCTGCGCGGTAAGAATATAACAGAAAGTCTTACGGGCTTGGATGAAGCATGCAAATTAATGAGTGAAAAGAGAGCTGGACAACGTATATGGTCATTTAAGATTTTATATAAGAACAATAGATCATTCATAATTCTGCGATCTTTAACCTTATGAGTGCTGTGGACGCATACATGCGTTTGACGGAAGTTGCTCAAAGAGACTATTGACGCATATATGCGTTTGTCAATTTTTGTTTTCTTCACCTTATGACTTTTTCCGTGGCCACACATTTCGGCGTTAACCTTTTAGTGCTAACGAAGGTTACGAGTAGGGACCATGGACGAAAATATGCGTTTGCCAATTTTTTCGATCTTTCGTCTACTGCAACGCGATTGTCAGTGTACAAGTAATAATACTCCGTCTCCAGCGATAGCGTGCCGTCCCTTCGAAGCGCTTAGGCCAAGAGTCTTCAGCGCTCAAAGGGTTAAGCGACTTAATATTTACTCTGCTCATGATAGGCTTGAAGTCATGGTCAAAGAATTGCATAATGACTCCAAGTTTATACGACAAAAATCTTAAAAACTTGTATTGAACGCTTTCCAATAATTTCTTATGTTTTTCTTGATTCGGTGACCATATCATTGACGCATATTCTAACCGCGGTCTGATTAAGATAAAGTAGAGCAATTTAAAAAATCTAATATCTCTAAAGGCTGTTACATTTCTTTTTAGGAAACCAAGAGTCATTATAGATTCTTTCACAATATGTAGAATATGGGGGGAAAATCTAGGAGTGACGAGAAACGAACGCCCAGGTCACCGACTTCTTTGATCGACGATAAAGAAACACCAGTCAGTTTTTAATCAAATATAATAGAATCGACTCGTCGATGAGATCTCATAACTTTACGTTTTGAGAAATTCAGAAACAACCTGTTAATGCGGCACCAGTGCTCAATATTCTAGAGATCAAGTTGAAGTTGAAAACAATAGTTTTTGATACAACTTTGAAGATTTTAAGGTCATCAGCAAATAGTAGAGAAGAGCAAGATTTTAGCTGACATGTCAAATAATTTATGATTTGTAGACACATTATTGACAACCAGTAACGCAGTCTTAAGTGGAAATAAATATAATTTATTAAATACATTTGTATCAGTATTTATACTGACAAGCTAAACTCTAATAGGAGCGAATAAAAATATAAAGTAGTTAATAACTGATTGTGAGTAGTAAAGAGTAAAAATTGAAAGCATTTGATAACCTGGGAAACAGAAATCATGTGATCATACTGTAATTTTATTAGTTGATAGTGTAACATCTCTTATTTTATTAAAATTATTTTAGTAAATCTAATATATTATTACTTATGTAACTGTACAGGTTGTCCATTTTATCTGGAAATGTGGATAACTCAGAAACGAAGAAAAATATTTAAAAAATGTTTTAATAAAAGTTGCTTGGTATAAAATGGGGCATAACGTAACGGTTACAGATTTTTTATCGGAGGAAAAAGAGCTGCTATCGAAATCATTTGTACGAACATAAATATGAAAAATCGTATGCAGTTTTTTTTCGTAAGCCACCGTAAGTGTAGGAGATACGAATTTTATCGCTGAGCAGTTCGGCTTTACAAATGAAGTTTAACCCTTTGCAATCCTTTGACGAGTATGACTCGATGTCAGTTTCTATCACAGTAACTCCTATGTCGAGTCACATTCTACACTTTTGAAGTGCCATTTTAAATACAGTAGCGGGCAAAAGTTTAAGACCAAAGAGACAACGAAATTAAACAAATATAAGTTACAATAAAGCTTGAGAGCTAAGTTTAACACGTTGAATACCACGGGAATCACCGATGACCGACACTCAACTTAGCAGTGGCGCCGCGGGGGTCACCTATGACCGTCGCGCTCAGATTGGTAGCGCCCCGTGCGTTTTTTTTCTTCATGTACAACAGTCCTTTTTTCACACAATTTTGATTTATTCGTAGAAAATAAAGACATAGTTTAGCTTTACATCCTCGACATAAGATTCTTTCATGTTGTTGCGTCCTAAATTAGAGTAGAGGTGTGTACAGTAACGACCCTAAACCTGCCCAAACGTCCTCGTTAGAAGAGACGTGCTTATCAGCCCTCCCTTCCTACAATACCTGTAAGCAATTGTGATTGGTTCGGGATTGCCGTCACTTCTGATATAAATATCGGGCCATGGAAAGCATTGTAACACAACTCATCACATCAATAGCAAGGCCAAACTACAAATCAAACACAACACAGTAACCTAAATCACTTCACCCACAGATCCTGCAAATGCCCATCCAGGACAGGAGGTTTTTTGAAAATTTTCCTCCCCTCACCTCATGCTATCACAGATACTAATTTACTCACTTTCATAGGTAACACCATTAACCTCTTTCAGCCGATAAGTTTGGACCACAGACAGGATCGGCGCAATCAATCAGCAATCTATATATAAAAAAAAGCATTGTAACACAACTCATCAAGAGAGCAACTCAGAATACAACTACTATAAACATTACCAAGAGAACTACAAGAACAACTCAACTTAACTCTATCGTGTTCAATTTGACACCTAAACAACTCCTGATATTAACTTTAATCAACCTCATCAAGAGAAAAATTTTTCGCCATACAAGGCGATTACAAAAAGGTCGAGAAGTATTTCGGGAGCAATACACCGCTCTCGCAGCTAAATCGACGTACAAAACACTTGTCTTTAGCTATAAGAATGGGTCGGAAAATAACATAATGACATAGCACCTGAAATGTAATCGTATCAAATACAGAATATCTCTGCAGTGGAGCCAATGGAGCGTTAAGGGTTAATACTTATCAATTTTTCATTATTACCATCGTTAATGCAACGGTGTGAAGAAATTAATGCAGTATAGAATATCTAAAAGTAGTTACACTTACTTATTGTAAGTAATATTTCAACAGTGTATGTATCGTATAATAGAAAATTCATTATGTGTGCGTTGCAGCGTCGGCAGTATTAGCGACGATTAAACAACGCGTATAACTAGAGTGCTAGAGTGGACTGTATCTAAATGAATGATTGCGACTTCGGACGTACTAGGCTTTATTTTAGGTATAAACTGTTTCGAAGTTGTGACGAGAGTGAGTGTCTCTTCGAAGACACTTCATATTTTACAAAAAACTCGGAGTGGGCGTACAATATTTGGCTATAGGTGAGGGAAAACGATCTACTAATTTCTTATTGGCTAGTTATGTTCGAGTGGAAGTGGTAAGATCTGTGACGTTGAAGGGTTTTCCCAAAAGACCATAGCGAGTAATAAACCTAAGGAGTACCTTGACCTGAATGGAAACTGCAAACAAAGACTCTAACGACTAAAGTTAAGGGTTCTGACACCAAATGTGACTGACCATAAACCAAGGAAAAAACGGGCTATAATGTAATGACTCCTTGGGTCCTATTTCTGCTACGACTAGCGAACTATGGGTTGTAAAAACGGCAAAGGTTTTCTAAAGAAACTAAAAAATACGTTAAGCTATTGTAATATTAGAAACTAGACTGATCTTCTTATTTTATGTGCCTTTCAAGACCTAACATTCATTGTGGCGCCACGGGCAAACCCTGTAAAACTGCCGTGGCATTGAACGTGTTAAAAACGTAGAAAATCTCATATTGTATGGCACTTTCTTTGTACTTACCAGTGCTGGTCAGTAAACCGGTTCCAAGCCAAGGTCGCAAATATCCATATTCCAAGCTTTTGTCAATGTGAACGCTACTGCTTAAAAATGGTTGTATCGCTTCTGCTTTATAGAGGAAGATAAAGGATCGCATGCCTACCCATACCAGATACATATCACCTAACTCTGGCATTCAACGTGTTAATATAATTAATAACAAAAAATAAGTGCCACTCAAGGAATTGTCCTTTGAAGTAAATTTCAAATAAAGCACCTAAAATACGTAAAATAAATAATTCGGAATGCAAAGGGTTAAGTGCCACAGAATATAAACCTCTGTAGTTTTGTTTTGTAGGGAGAGAGGATTCATCAATACTTAAAATACTACATTTAACCCTTTGCGTTCGAGAGGTGACTGTTAGTCAACAAATGATAGTTTCGCAAATTTTCAGACTTTAGTTAGTTTGTTTATTAGTTAAACTCAGAGACTAAATAGTCATATACAGTGAATCCAAAAAGTATTCGTACACTATATTATAAGGAGATTTACTTAATCCTAAAATTCTGATTTCAATGAAACTTTGTATGTATATAGAGCATAATGGGTGCTGCGTGGAGCAATTTTTTCATCGACAGTAAATCTTATAAAGGGTGTGAAAAGGACCCCTAAAGCTTCTGCGATTTTTCATGCTCTGAACACAGGTTCCTGTGGGATCTTTTTTTATGGCAGAGCGGTAGAGCATTAAAAATTAAGATTTTTTTATCTGAAAGGTTTTACTTTATCACGCATCAATACAAAGTTATATTTAAAAAATGAGAAAAAAACACTGAAACTTTAACGTTGATTTCGCTTCCTTAAGATGGTATTTAGTTATAAAACAAGAAATTAATCCATACATATACTATTACACCCTACGTATCCATAAAGTTTTATTAAAAACATTAATTGTAATCAGAATATTAAAATTAAATGGATTTATTTGTAATACAGTTGCGAATACTTTTTGGAGTCACTGTATGTAAATTTTAGTATATCACTTAATTAAGCTAAATGACGTATAATATGGGCGAATCAGTGTCAATATTTCGATTTTGGACATTTTTGAAGTTAGTATTATTAAATAACTAACAATCACCTTTCGAGTGCAAAGGGTTAAAAACATATTTTATGAAAATTTATTAAATCTTGCAAAAATTTCTTAATATTTATTATTGATTATCTAAAATTTGTTAATGATCAGTTATAAAATTATATAATTAAAGCCTACAAAGTCGAATGTCCTTTTTTGTGTACAAAAATAAATTTTCCTGAATCCTCCGCCCTTACATTCGTCTCTGATTCAATCACAGTAAAGTTACTTTATTACAAGCATTTCCATGTATTTTACTAAAAATGAAATTATTTATAATTTGAAGAAAGCTACATCTGACGTTCTAATCCAATGATTTTTTTTTTTATTGTTTTAATGCGTAAAGATGATTCTTCAAAAGTGACTCATACGTTTATTAATACGTCGATGAACAAATACAAAACTTAGCAATGACACACAAAAATAAACTAGAAAATTATTCGAACGAATTAATTAAAAACCTAAAACAAGCATTGGAAATCATAAAACTAAAGAGATTTAAACCAATCGAGCTGCAAATACAGCAATAATAACTTGTACTTAAATAGTGGAAACATTGAATTTTTACCCACAGTCATGAAAAAAAATTATATTCATCAAAGTAAATGATATATAAAATCATATGTAAATATTGTACATACGAATAGGAAATAAAAAAAATTTTAATAACACTCTGTACTTTTGTGAGTATTTATGTAACCTTGAAGTTACATAGCACCGTAAAGAATTAATTTTCATTTAAGTTCAAAATTAAAGTAATTTATTTTGTAGCAATAAAAATGTTATATTTCTTATATACATATCTTAATTATTGTATTGTTAAACGATTACATTTACATTTTTGTTTTTTAATATTACAGAAAGTTCCATGGGATGTAATATTGAAGCACAAACAAATTTTGAAAACGAATACGTACTAGCTGTAAATACGTGAGTATATTTTACATTTTGATTATGTAGGGTGTAGTAAAAATCGTGGTATAATCGAATAGGAGAAGATTCTATTATCTAAAGAAAAATCAAAAAAGATATAAAATTCGTTTATTTGAGGCTTCATTTTCGAGAACATAAATTTTCATTAAATACGCATGCATTTCAATTAACTCCAATGCAGTTTTATTTATTAAACTACATTAAAGGGTTAGTTTATCCAAAAAACAATGAAAAATAGGCGTTTGAAGAAGGATAGACTCGAAGCTTATCATTATGTACTTAATGCTTCCTTAATTCATCGAGCACACGCTTTGTTCGAAACAAAACGAAATTCACATTCAGCAATTCGTAGTTTACCTAAATAAATTCATTATTAAAGCTTAGTGCATTAACACTTTATCGACCGGAAGCCTATTAATCGGCTTTTTGATGCTTACAATTAATCCGTAAATGTGGTAATATTTCCTTATATGAAGGTGACTGTTTCAAGCCATATCGTATGTATACTATAAAGAGATATTAAACTATCAATTACTCGAAGAAAAACATTGTAATCAATTCATTAGCGATGCATCCGCGCCAAAATGAGCTGATCAGGAGTCCGTGTGCAATAAGTTACGCGGTCGATAAAGTGTTAATTGAGCGGACTTCACCTGACCACCCTGATAACAACAGGCAGTTCAAGAATTTTTGTCGGCCAGAATTTAATTTATTGTTTTTAATTTGTGGTTTATGGTCGTGATATGACAATGAATCGACTCCGTTTAAAGCTTAACAAGAGCTCATTTCTTAAATTCTTTGTAATCAGAGAGTGTAGTAGTGATCAGAAAGCCAAGATAACAAAGCGGTAGCAAAAAGGGCTGTCTAAGGAACTTATAGCGCTGGCGGTAGTTGCAGGAGTTAATATCTGCCTTACCGACGGATACGATGAAGATAGTTTTTGAAGGCGGTAGTTTTGGTTAAGTATTTAATATAGATAACAATAATAAATATAACAAATAACAATAATGTTGAGGAAAACGGCAATGATAAAAATGTGTAAAAATATATTTATTTAATATAGGAAAATTCTATTTTAATGAGTTTACTAGGGGGAATGATGGGACTCAGGTGTGAATAAATAAAAGTGAAGTAATTAGAATATTAATAGGTATATATCTAAAACAATTTTACTCAAACTTTAAAAAAAACAGTTTTTTTCTTTTTTTTAACTTTCAGTAGCAGATATCTAACTTTGTGACGAAAAGATATTGCAGAACAGAGATGGTTTATAAATACTGTTTATACACCACTTTGATTATTAATAGCACAGTACTTATCGATCAGTACAAAACACGAAATTTGTTTATTGTTTAATTTCTACAGGTAGGTCGAAATGAAAGGGGTAATTCTAAATATTGAAATAAGACGGAGATCAAGAGTGACGAAATTTCGTTAAATGTTTCATTAATTAATTATTAGGAATTAAAGATTGCGCTGAATTAGGTAATCCGCCTTGCACTGCCGTCTGGTTGGTTGGTCATGCACAGGCGAACTCAGAACTGTATCGATATGTGAGTTACAACGCTTATCTCATAGAACGCAGGAAAAATTATTTATCACTCAAGCAACGGACGATGCAAAATCAAAACTTTGGTCACCTTCCAAAAAGTATTGAATGAACGTTGAATAACATTAAACCTACTTACTCGCAAAATCCACAAGAACATATCAAAACTCGCCCATTAGGATTTTCGAGTAAAGAGAGTCAATGATCTTTTAAAGCAGACAATACGCTACACAAAAGTGAAACACCAACACGCATGTAAATCGTGATTGTTCCATCTGCAATGTCCACAAAAAGGTACAGAACCCACGTGCATGCATCAGTCACAATTTACGCCGCCACTATAATGTACTCTCTTCTCCCTTGTCTTTTCTCTCTTTTCTCTTCCCTCTTCTCTCTTCTTTTGCACTCACAAATCACACTCACAACTATATTTTACTTAAAACTAAATAAAATAAACTCTTATTTAAAATACTTTAATTCTTTATTGTACGACACCAGGAAGGAGCAACTCTAGCCGAACTTCACGAGTTTTATCTTGAGACTGGCAAACACTGTGATCGAAATTTCTACAACCCCGTCCGGGTCCTTTACCTCTTTTGTTCTGTATTTTAACGTTTTGTTACTTCCCAACTTGCCAGATATGGCTTGAGTCTTTGGAAGAAACCCTTCAGAAAGTACGTTAAGAGAGAGGTTTTTCGGTTAATGTTTGCTTTGTAATATTTCTGTATTCAAATTCTAACACAGTAAAAAAAGTCTAACGTAGCATTTCTCAAATTTATCTATTCACATGCATCACGCACTCGTAGTGTACTCAGCGATGAAATTCCTGCGCCCCACGAGGTAAGCGTTGTAACTCTCATATCCATACGATCCTGAGTTCGCCTGTGCGTGGCCAGTCAAACAGACAGCAGTGCAAGGCGAATTGCCTAATTTTGCGCAATCTTTAATTGCTAATAAATAATTCACGAAATTTCGTCACTCTTGATTTTCGTCTTATCTCAACTCCTAGAATCACCCCTTTCATTTCAGCCCATCTGTAGATTAACACCCTGTATGTCAATTACTTTATTTTTTGCAGACCCTGTAGTCAAAAGTTTTATCCGCTACTGTATGTTTACATATAAAATCATCTCCTGTTCCACCGTACCACGATTTTCGGTACACCCTGTGTACATTAAAGAAAGAATTTCAATTATCATATACATATATTTCTAACAGATTAGCTTCTATTATGCAAAGAAGATTTCTGAACGTATGGATCTCTTTTGATGCGATTTTTAAGTTAACAACCTGGGGAAAACAGCACGACCATGCACTTCGTGTTACTCATGGATTCGTTAAAAAAGTGAATATAACGTAATAATTAAATTGTAAATAATTTATTTATCCTTCTGATTCTTTTATCGATAGATCATCGCAGAGAGAAAAGCTGAGTGGAAAGCGAAAAGGGATGGAAATTTCAACGAACACACTCGTAAACGCCAAGCTCTGTTGGATCTGCTTTTAGAAATGTCAAAGGATGGTCAAGTACTTACCGACGACGATATTCAAGATGAGGTGAACACATTTATGTTCGCAGGACACGACACCACTGCAACTAGCGTGTCCTGGATCTTGTACGCGCTAGGAAGGTATCCTCAGTATCAGGTACCAAAATTCTACTTCACGTAACTGTCCCCTCAGGGCCTACGGTTGACCTCGGTTGACCGTAGTACGAGCTTGACGAACCCGAGGTGCCCGAGCGTTAGCGCATCCAGACCATGGAGTGCAAGCTCCTATTGGGGAACGGGTTTCTGTGAAACTCAGCCTGGAGTATGACCAGTATGACTCTAAGACCGGTACCATGGGAAGTTGACTTGTTAGCCCAAGGGTCAATGTCTCCCTTCATCAACCAATTGGTGTTGGACTCGTGGTGGCAGATGGTAGAGCCTATATCGCGGGCTAGTGTTCTCTTTGAGATGCACAGTGGGTGAGCTGAGCTAACGAGGGAAGGACCCCAACTGTACCACACCGATTTCAACGATCTTTCATAGAATGATAGAGTACATATTGTTAAGTATGTCTGCTATATATTAGCTATAGTTACTTGATAGTTTTAAAGATATAATTGGTTAAAGGTACATACCTGGTGAAGTATTATGATTGTATATCCTTGGTTGCAAAGCCACAACGGCAAACTGAAGTGTTGTGCGACTTATAAGCGGAAAGTTCTGCGACCGAATCTCCCAGTTCACTAAAGTTTTTTTTAATTTTTTTTTCGTCGTCTTTTTTTCTTTTCTGTCCCACTACTATTTTACTGTGATGAAACTGTACACGATTCAGAGTGATAGTTATCGTACACGCAGAAAAAACACAAAGAAACTCGGCACCAGGAGCACATAATAAAAGCTTGTTTATTGCACTAACATTTTTTAACTTGTATGTCGTCCGGGAAGACAACTTGGTTTACGTTTAAAAATATATTCAACTCATCATGCACAGTGTCACCACAGTGAAGTAATAGTGACTAAAGAGAGAAAGAAAAAAGAAAAAGAAATATAAAAAATATTTACATGACGGGGGGATTCGATCGTCGAATTTCCGATTCACAATACATACAACCTGTCGCTTCGCCACTGTTACTTTACAACTATAAATTTATAATCATGGTACATCAATACGTATATGTCTTTAATTGTTTATATCTTTAAAACTACCAGGTAACTACGGCTAATATTTGGCAGACATACTTAACAATATGTACTCTATCATCTTATGAAAGATCGTTGAAATTCGTGTGGTACAGTTGGGGTCCTTTCCTTGTAAGTCCAGCTCGGGCGCCAGCCTGCAGGGCTGGTAAGGTTTTATTAGGTCGAGTCATAATATTAGGGGGACCGGAAAGTAATGTCGTTTTCTTACACATAAATTCAAACACATAAATTTTTAAAGAGTTTTTATTTTTAATCAATGATGTAATCACCCTCGTTATCAACAATCTTCTGCCATCTAGTGTGCAAATTTTCAATGTCGGATTGATAAAAATCAATTAGTTTTTGAGCAAAATATCTGGAGATGGCATTTTGTATGTCATCCAAATTTGCAAATCTTTTGTCACTTAAAAAGTGTTATAGAGATCGGAATAAATGGAAATCTGATAGTGCAACATAGTGCGAGTATGGTGGGTGAAGCAGAACCTCTCACCTCAATTCATTAATTTTTTCCAGGGTCTGTCTTGCACAGTGCGGTCATGCAATTATCGTGTTGCAGAATAACGCCTTTTCTGTTAATAATCACTAGCCACTTTACAATTGAAGATTGGTTTACTCGATCCAACTGTTCACAGTAAAGGTCTGCATTCACAGTATGTCCGGATTTCAGCACTTCAAAATGAATAACGCCGCAAATACTTCATCAAACACACAAAACGGCCTTTTTGGGGTGTAAACCTGGCTTAGCAGTACTTCGTGGCGATTCATTCGGAGAGAGCCACTGCCTTTTGCGTTTTGGATTCCCATAAAGGACCCATCTTTCATCTCCAGTGATCAAGCAATCAAAAAACGCTTCTGTATTATGCTGTTAAAGCAGTAGGTTGCATGTGGTGGATCAGTTAGCTTTGTTCTCTTCGAACAAATTATGCGGGACTCAAATACCCTGCTCTGTTTACTTTCCCAATCTGTTGCAAATGTTCTTAGATAGTCGATCAAGATTGTTTAAGACAGTCTAACACTTACTCAATTGTCTTACATGGATTTGCTTCCACTTCCGTTCTTAACACGTCATTGTTTAAAGTTGTTGGTCTCCCTGATCGATACGAGTCAAAAAGATCAAAATTACCGGATTTGAACTTAGCAAACCACCTCTGACATTTACGAACGTCTAATCCATTTGGGTATACATTGTAAATGTTTTTGATAGCAACTGTTGAGTTACTACCCTTGCGAAACTCAAAAAGCATGCAATGTCGGATACCTACCTCTTCTGGTATTTGGCTAGCTATATCACTCAAAATTGCAAAAGAAATTTTAATTCAATTATTTACAAATAAACAAGTCTCTATAACTTTAAAATGTCTTTGGTATGATTTTGAAGTACACAATGAGCTGAGAAATGACGATCAAATATTAACATGCGCAGAAACGACATTACTTTCCGGTCCCCCTAATAACTTCCGTTTTTTATCAGACATTTATTTTGCTCTCATTAAATAGCAAAATTATATTAATTTATTATGTATTCACCACTATTATATATAACCTTCTCTCATCTTCCTGGCAGTTTATCAATTCCTTCCTTGTAAAATGTGGTTGGTTTGAACTGGAAGAAATTTTTGACAGCCTGCCTGACTTGCTTTTCAGAATTGAAGGTTTTTCCATTCAGAAAGCTTTATAAAGAACAGAAAATGTGGTAGTCTGTTAGGGCGAAATCCGGGGAGTAAGATGGATGTGGTAAAACAGACCATTCAAGCTGAAGAATTTTTTCTTGAGTCACCCTTTCTGTATGTGGTCGCGCATTGTCGTGTAAAAGAATGACGTTTTTGCGATTGACGAGTGCAAGACGCTTTTCATGGAGTTTCTCTTGCACTCTTTGCAACTGTTGACCGTATCTATCTGCAGTAATCGTTAAATTTGACTTCAACGACCCGTGGTGAATTATTCCTTGACAATCCCACCATACACACAATAAAATCTTTTGCCATGGATATTTACTTTCGGATCTGATAGGAATGGTTGATCCTTATCAAGCCACTGTCTTTTGTGGACTATATCCTCATAGGTAATCCATTTTTCATCACCTGCTACAATCCTGTTTAAAAAAGGCTTAATTTTTACCAGTGAAAGCAGACTTGTGGTGATTGATATGCGATCTTCTTTATTCTGTTCACTGAGATTGTGAGCTACCCATACTCCTAACTTGTTGACTTTCCCTAATTTCTCCAGGTGGCGATTAACAGTTGATTATGATGTATTCAACCTTTCTGCTATACCTCTTAATGATTGACGTGGATTTTGCTTCGATATTGCTTTTAAAAGGTTGTCGTCAAAGTCGGAAAGACGTCACGCCCTTGGTTCGTCTTTTAAGGTCGTATCTCCAAAACGGAATTTTATAAACCAATTTCTAACTGCCCAATCGATTATTAGTCGTTCACCATATACACTGCATATTTTTTTAGCTGTCGCCTTAGCATTATTGCCTTGTTTAAATTCCCAAAGCATTACATGACAAATATGTACTTTTTAACTCTCCATTTCAGAGATTAAAAAAAACAGTTTAACGTAACGTGTATCACACAAAATAGTTCATAAAAGACTAACTAAAGCCTCGTCTATATAGTGAAAACAAAAACTTCTTGTTATGGTAACTCATAGCGGGTAGATACGAACAACAGATTCTACTTATTGTTAGCTGCATCGGAAGCTACTTATGACTCAACTTAATAGAAAGGCCCGGCCCGACCAAGGTTTCTGTCAGCTTGCACTTCCAGATAATCTAGTAGCAACTGCGTGGTGTCACGCAGCTTGCGTGCTGATTGAGCGTATCTCAATCCCGCGCCCATAGGGACCGTGTGGATAAGTGTCTCTGACCAAGTACCGCACGTTAAGTCAATATACGACGTTTCCGTAACTATATGGGTTTGTTAGGTTGGGTGGCACCCAATGGCACATTTCAACTACAAAGACTCAAGAAAAACAACCCTTACAGCCAACAATAACAGTCAAACGTAGTCTTCTGTATTCAAATGATTCCCGATGAAGCTGATGAAACAATTTTTTCTCATAACTGTCCTACAAAAAGTCGTTTGCGATTGATTTCTGATAGGACAGAAGGCCCAATTACTGACATCTACTTAATTACAATAGTGCCCATTCTAGCGTTTGTAGTCGACACCAAATTTGGATGCTTTCATCTAAATTTCATCTATTTTTTGTAATACTCGAAACAATGTCAAAGTCAAATGAAATTTAATTTGAAGCTTGTTGCAAAATTTCGAAGAAAATGAGGATTGCGATGGATGCAAAAATGGACACTACTGTATATGTGATGCGCCGGTTTCCAGATGTGAGCTTATAGCAAAAAAATACTGTAACAATTAAAAAAAAATTGGAATTGAACTTTATTACCCCCCGTAAAATCGAACAACTTATCAGCATTTCTTCATATTTTCGATAGTTAGAAATATAATAACCTGTAATACTCTTAAATGAAGCATGCTGCATGAAATACGTTAATATCGAAAGTATTAACAACGTTTATAGTCCCCTGAGCTATACATGAGTGGTCAACGCACTCTTCCAATTCATAACTCCACTGAACCGCTCATGGGTCAAAGTGCTTTTGAAGCTTACAAGTAATCTTTTTATGGGTTATTGGAGATTATGGATTAAAAAGGAAAAAATGCTAGCCACCAGGAAAACTGGTAGCCACAAGTCGTCCTATTAGAGTAGGGTCGACGAACTGCTGTCTTGCAAGCCGGTTATGACTCTTTCCCCCCGCTTTCCTGTTTCGCTCAAGCATAAAATTGCACTTTTCTTGCATACCATGAAAAGCTGGAAAGACGGCATGCAAGTGAAGATAGGAACAGTTAGAGTATAGATTAGCCTTCGTTGTTCACTAAGAGGACTTTACAAGATAATGCATTGCTTCGAGGCATAGATTTAAAACCATGTGCAGGATGTAAAGGAGTTACTTGTAAAGACTATCACCTAAAGTCTGGTTCTACACATATGGATCGGTGAAGATTTGACAACCCTGTAGAGTCTTTATTTATATTACAAGATTTGATTTTATTGGAGATTATGGGTTAAAAAGGAATAAAATAAAGATAACTCTTCTATTTAAGAATTCACTAAACTTTATTTCCAAAGGAAGGTATATAGTTTTTTGAACCCTATCTCTACACAGCGAGAGGCAAGACTCGAATGAACAGAAGAAGCTTAAGGACACAGTTCGTTAGGGTCCTCTAATTCATGCATACAGCATAGTAAAGGTAAGACACTTGACCCGTTACTAGAACCTATTCAGCCGATAGCTCGACCTGACATAAATATTACTTCGAAGAGGTTGATTTTTGTTTATTCATTGGGACGTATTTTATTTCCAACACTTCTTGTACCGATTTCGCTTTCACTATTTGAAGCACTGTCGTCATCATCTATGTTGTCGGATTCAAGATAATCGAACATGTACTCCCTGGATCTTTCAGACATCGTGTATAGGGTGTTATAATATTTAAAATATATAAAAGGTTTGCTGGTTCGTCTGGTAGTGCCACTGATTGACACAATTGTATATTTGCTTGTGGTTGTATGCGCTGTTGTCGCTGTAGTTCGTTCAAAATTCAAGTGGTACGACTTGAGCAACCTTACCCTATAGGTGTTCACATTATCTAGTGATGATTTAAACAAAAATTTTACCTTACCAAGAGACCAAATCACCGATGCATATGGAATTGTAGTATCGTAGAGGTTTTCGAATTATAGTGTGTAGAGTCTTTATTTATGTTATGATATATAACTTGATTTGATGTGGTATCAGGATGTATATGGACTGACTAACTGTAGCGCCCAGGGAAGTTTGGTTTTTATATTCCCTGGACGCGTCGGGAGGGGAAAATGTGGAGAAATGCAAAGGACTCTGTGAGTGTTTTCCGAATTTTAATCAGATTGCAATCAAACACCCGTGGCAATGAGAATTGACTGACCATTTAGGCCGAAGGACGACATTCAGGCCCTGTTGTGAACTATTTGATGCAGCCCCTTAGAACACCCGCAGAGGTTCCATGTCACCACAAGTGTTTCTCGACTGTATCCCAATAATTGTATTACTTTTCATTTCAGGAAAAGATCGTTCAAGAATGTAGCGAGGTAGTAGGAACAAAGGAATTAACTATAGATATATTAGGTAAATTAACCTGGCTAGAAGCGTGCATAAAGGAATCTTGGAGAATATACCCAGTGGCACCTCTTATCGCGAGACAAATTTACAACCCTATTACAATTTGTAAGTACAAATTACACATATAATTCTGAAATTTTTACTTCCACAATAGTATAGTTTTAAAAAGTAAATTTAATTCATTTCCAGTGGGTCATGATATTCCAATAGGATCTACGATTATCGTCAATTCGTTTCTTCTTCATCGTGATCCCCGGTATTTCCCGAAACCGGACACTTATCAACCAGAACGATTTCTTCCTAACGGACCAAAGTATCCCTGTTACGCATTCATTCCCTTCAGCGCTGGTTCCCGCAACTGTATAGGATGGAAATACGCCATGATGATCGTTAAAGTTCTTGTTTTGTACATATTAAGAAACTTTCAAGTCGAGTCTTTGGATGCTGAAGATCAACTTCGATTCACCAGCGAATTGGTATTGCACAACGCTGGCGGACTTCGATTGAAAATTACACCGCGAACACAAAAGACTGTCACTTAACTCTTATCGAAACGGTATACAGTGGATCCAAAAAGTATTCGTACACTGTATTATAAGGAAATTCATCTACTTCTGAAATTCTGATTTCAATGAAACTTTATGTGTGTACAGAGCATGGTGTGTCTTGCGCTGAGCAATTTTTTTGGCGGCAAGATATCTTTCAACACTAGATTGCCGGATGTTGGGTATATACCTATTTTGCCTGAAACATATAGATCTTTGAAATTAATGAGTGGGGACAGGAAGGAATTAGCATTTTTATACATTTTATAATTCTATTAAAAACCAACATATGTTAAAAAAAAATGTTTTAAGCAAAAGAATCATGAGTGAGTCAAATTGACTCAATCCGGCAATCTAGTGTTAAGGGGGCTGATAACCAATCTCAAAGTTTCAGCAATTTTTCACGCTTTAAATACAAGCTTTTCTGTTCTTTTTTTATGACAGGGCGATAGATTATTAAAAATTAAATATTTTCTATTTGAAAGGTTTTGCTTCATCAAGTACCATTATAAAGTTATCTTTAAAAAATGAGAGAAAACTCAGAAACTTCAACGCTGGTTTCACCCCTTTAAAATGGTATTTAGATGAAAAGAAGAGATTAATTCATACGTATACTATTACGATCTACATACCCATACAGTTTTATCAAATATTTCTATCAGACTCAGAATTTCAGGGTTAAACGAATTTATTTGTGACATAGTGTACGAATACTTTTTGGAGCCACTGTACATCAAAGTAAAGTGAAAAGTTCAAAAGCTACTTATTCGAATTGCAAAAGAAGGCTGTTTTTTCTGCGCATCGAAGTCAAAAAGATTTGTGATTATGTTAATATTAGTACAGGTAGCCCTCCTACAACACAGCATCCTATAACACGGTATCGGTCTAATACGATAAGAAAATTGCAAAAATCTTTATACAACACTGTACTTCTAGTATAAACGAGGGTTGCCGTCTTAACCGTTCGAGTTAATAATTTAACATTAAAAAAATTACAAGAAGGCCTAAGCTCAGCTGAATATCTTGTCATTTTTTTTTCACCTTCCGCTGAAAGAAGTCGAAAATTCAAAAGGGAGCTGCAAAACTATTTAGCTCCATACCGATAAATTTACAATGACCTGGTAAGAACCAACAAGCAAAGTGAAATTACAGAATTTTTTAAGAGGGAGGAACGTGCAAGAACTTTAAATGAAGAACAAAGTTCTGAAAGTGAAGGCGATATCGTTTCACCGAAAAAACGTTCTCGGTTGATTATACTGAGCAGTGACGACGAAGAAATTTATTAAATTAAAATAATATTTTTGTTGTTTTCTGTTTTGTGTTGTACATACATTTATATCTTTAATAAAAATTAAGTTGTTTATGTAGAATAAAACAAAAAAATTGTTTTTAATAAGTTTTTGGAACGTAACACCCATTTTTGTATTGGCTCTGGGCATCATACAACACGGTTTCACATAACACCACATTTTCTAGGAACCTATCTACCGTATTATAGGAGGGTTACCTGTATGTCGTTTAGAAGGAAATAAATATTGTAAAGTATTAGATTAATAAAATTTATAGCAGCTCACACATATTCGTTTATGTATTTTCAAGTTCTAATGATTATTTTTTATATCTTGAAATGTGAAAGATTAATTAATTATACTTTGTAGCCTTTAAGTAGCCATAAGCATTGAAAGAATTTTGTGTTTTACCTTATATCGGTACTGTACATAACGAATCGTTCGAGACGTTCGGATCTGTACAATAAACAAAGAGTGTTTCGAGGGGAAAAAGTGCTTAAATCGAGTGATAGAAGTATGAAAGAAGAATATGTGAAATTATAATGTGAGAATTATATGGTTTTAAGCACATGTAACTGAATACATCGAATCAGTAACATTTACAACCTATGTAGTACACCCAACTCTTTTTTTACACGACTTTGAAATAACGAGATTTACCAATAATAATAAATACACTTTTCTACATGAATCTTTTCTTCTAGTACGAATTCCTAAAAAATTTTTTTTAATTCTAATTTTGACAATGTCTTACAGAAACTTATCTATGCAGCAACAAAATACAACTATAGAATACAGAAGACGAAGGTGAAGTTCAGCTGTTAATAGTTGATTTAATTCGCGAGGGCTTGAAATTTGCTACAAGTATGGAACAACATTTTCTTATTCATGATGGAGCGTGGATTAAAATTTCAACGTAATCTTAAGTTTTGTGTAGCTGGATATCAAGAATTAGGGTAAGGTTGCTCAAGTCGTACCACTTGTATTTTGAATAAACTACAGTGATAACAGCGCATACAACCAAAATAAAATATACATTTGAATCAATCAAATGTTTCACATTTCATTTTCTGCCGTAAATCTGCCTCGTTATAAATTCGCTGATCAGGTAAGCTTATTTCAATTTTCTTATAATTTTCTGCCTACGTTTGGTAGTTCATTTTGCAAATTAATTATTGTTAAAATTGTGCTACTTCTTAGATATAAATTCAGAAGAATTTGCATAATCGTTTGGTCGAAATGAAATCGTATTAATTTTATTCAATGTTAAGTTACATTACTTTCAAATGTAACTTGTGTCGTGTCTTAAGTCGTACCGGTATGAGGTTCCTAAATCATACTGGTACAACTTAAGAAATTACTTTTTGTTTATACCCTCTCTCAATTAACGTTGCTTTCATTCTTATTTTTAGACTATAATTATGTCAAGGCAGTTAAAGCGAATTTATAATAAATGGAAACAAGAAGATATGGAAAAGGCGTTAACCAAATTATCGGAAATAGTTATTGAATTTAATGAAGCTCATAGACAATATAACATCCCTAAATATCTTAGCTCCTATTCCCATAATAAATCACAGCAAAGTATTCCGTGGATGCTCTAACTCATCAGTTGAAATAAGATCAACGCAGAATAAAGAAAACAAAAAATGCGGCAAATAAAAGAAACAGGAATAAAAAGGAAAAATAAAAAAGAATTGGTATTAAACATTAAAAAGAAGAAAAGTAATTGGTTTTGTTTTATTTGTGGAGAAGATCGGGAGGAAAACATGATTAAATGCTTGAAATGCAAATCATGGGTTCACGATTTATGCGCTGGAGTTGACAAAAGAATAACAAAATTTGTGTGTAATGTTTGTACTAACTGAATACTTATGTGTTATATAAACAGGTAAATAAGAAGTACGTTTTAAACATTATTGTTGCTTTATTGAATTCTTAGGTACGACTTAGGCTATCGTTGGTACGACTTAGGAAACCGATTACTTGTGCGTACCAATGTAGGTTTTTAAAGATATAGTTTATTTTAAATGAAAACATATAAATTTTCCAATTTCGTTACAATAAATAACAACAATATTAACACAAGTTTTAAATAACACATTTAATTACTATTTATTCGATAAATCCTAAGTTTTATGCGGATTTTTCCTTAAGGGGTACAACTTGAGCAACCTTAGCCTACTTAGCTGACCGAATGGGGAAATCCCATATTTTCCTTGACAAAGCAGTACCATTGATTCTATTTATTTTTGTTATTAATTGGTCCTAAGCTGATGTTGAATTTATTAAGAATTGTATTCTGAAAAACTTATGAACAGTACTAGTTCAAGACTAACTAATAACAAAAGCAAATAGAATCAATTGCAGCGCTCTGTTGAAGGCAAAATGGGAGATCTCCCCATATTCGGTCGGCTAAGTGTTAAGAAGATATTTTACAGCATGAAATTATCTATGTGTTAAATGCTTACAGTTGAAATTAATGGGGAATTTCCTTCTTTTTGATGAAGGTACATCACCATTTTCCAATTTCAGTTATCAGACGTCTTTATAAGATTGCGATGCGACTGTTTGTATATCTCCAGACATACTTTTTGGATGTATTCGTCACAATCGTTACTTTGTATTCAAATCTCAATTTATATGATGTGAAAGAAGGGCTAAATTTAGGTAAAGAATTAGAACTTCATTTCACTCAAACTGATCGTTCAACGGTGTGCAGCGCAAAGTTTAAAACAGAGTTAAGAAATTGCTTAGCTCCCTATAGAAAGATATGTAGGAAAAAAGCTACAATTGAAAACCAACATAAAAATTTGCCAAGTGAAAAAGACATTTGGCCCATTAAAAGAAGAAGAGTTAGGCGTCTCATATTTGACAGCGAGGATGAGTGTTAAAAACGTTTGATACGTATCAAATTATGTAATACGTAACTTCACATAAGTTTTCTTTGTTTTTGTTGGAAGACAATTTTTCAGTTTAGTTTAGTTTTAGTTTCATTTTTTTTTTTTATCATTTCCTTACATAAACTCTTCAATTCAATAAAAATAATTTTATAATGTACTAAACATAATATCTTACCTTTTGTATTTGTTCCATCCTACGGAACAACAGCGGAAAGTTTTCCTTGGCATATTTATGACACGAGCGTGTCGGTAATGCTATTTTTGCCTTTTTTCTCAAACCCTCTTAACGTCCATAAAGAGACAATAGTTTAATTTTTGAGTCACCGTAATTTTTCAGTAGCCAAGAGCGTGTCATAAATAAGGGACTTCTGAAAGGCCCGGCGCCTAGCCGGTACCCACATGCGAGAGGTACACGGGCCCGGAAGAACTTTCCCCTTCGTTGCCAAAATTCGGGAAACCTTCCCGGTCCGAGTGGCTCACCCCACCCTCGTTCTCGAAACGCGTGCTAAGGGCACAAGAACAGGGGTTGGTGGCACTCAAGACATACGCTGATTAGAGGCTTGACTTTTTAACTTTAACACGTTCACTACCATGGGGGTCATCAATGACCGGTACTCAACTTAGCACTGGCGCCACGGGGGTCATCGATGACCTGCGCGCTCAGATTGGTAGAAAAACATAATTTGAACAAATGTCAATAATTATCGATTTTTTATTATTACCATCATTAATATAATGGTGTGAAGAAATTAATGAAGTATAAAACATCGAAAAATAGTTATACACTATAACTTATTTATTGTAGGTAATATTCCAATAGTATA